>BMAO01037307.1:0-139176 GCA_019973975.1 Trichonephila clavata
AGAAACATAGAGGAAAGCATCCGAACTTGCAGGACATGATGTGTTTAAGGGTAATTCACGATATGAATGTAAGCACCTCATATAGGTTTATTTACATAGCGGGGGGTCATGCTACTGAAGGAAAGTATCCACACCCTATGTGTAAATAACGACACGCGCTTACACACTTTTGGACACGCTGACTTGCACGTGATTTGTCCATTAACTTGCTGTCAGCGTTACAGATATCTAATTCACATGCAAGGTTTCCCAAAACTCTGACGGTAACTGAAACATAGTTATTGTGGATTCGTTTCCACAGGCGCTATATGATTGAAAACCCATGAAATACAGCAATACCCCGAACTTACGTGATAGGTGTGAGTGAGTCAGTGCTTCTCAAATTTTCAATATTTGCAATCCAATATTCAACCATAATTTTCATCTCCCCCCCCATACAATAACAATTGTATTGAATTAAATTATACTATACTTTGATGTAAAGCTAGAATACGACTTAAGCTTCGTAAGTGTCACTGGCGTATATAAACGTCTCACTCAGCCAAAGTGTTATTTTACCCGTACGTATATATACGTCTTTTCGAAATGCGATCTTTTCTGTGCACTGATATCCATAAAAATTATAGAATGCATTAAAAGGACCTTGACAATGGGTCCGATTGGTTTTGGTAGCGAATTGCGTAACTTTTAATCGGCAGTTAAGGGATTAATTATAAACCAAACAAATTATCAAGACAAGTGTTAATATTTGTAAATAATTTTACATGGTGACAAGACCATTAGATCACTGGTAATTATTAAACTTGATTTTAACTTAGTATTGTTAAATTAATTTTGAAATACATTGTGTATTGATACATTTATAAATATATTATACCAGTGCAGTAGTGCACAGAAAAATTTTTCAAGGGGGGGAGTCCATGGTCGAAAGTCCCCATCTCGTATAATACCTCAAGACAGCACCAGTTGATTCTTCTGATTTTGTCGATTTTGTTAACAAAAAACAGTAAAAAATAAATTATTGAATTAATAATTAGCATTAATTAATAAAATAAATTGTTAATTACAAGTACTTAATTAACTTTTAGTTTATATATATATATATGTAGGATTATCATCAATCGAAAAAAACTCAAGGCTTTTGGGGGGGGTGTCCAGACCCCTTGTGTGCGCCACTGTATCAGTGTTATCAGTGTAAATGTGTATTTTATATATTTAATTATGCCAGCAAGTATTTTGTTTATTTTCAGTAAATTAGTAATTTTTTTAATAATCTTTTGTTTTAGTCTTTTCTATATGCTCGCGCCCCTTGTAGAGTTATCACGCCTCCCCCCCCCCTATAGGGCCGTATCCCACAGATTGAGAAATGCTGGAGTGAGTGATAACTCCAAAAGTCGGGGTATATCTCCTATAAATACATATAAATTATTTTTATCTGGGGCCAGAGACAAGAAGAAATTAATAATTTAGAAAAAAAAATGTTTTATAAATTTTAGATATATATAACACAAATACAAAATTGTAAACCAAAGTTAATTTGATGTAGATGGCTTCGTAAAATCTAACAAAATAGTCAGACTACTCTAGATTTTTTTAGATTTTAAAAAATATGTAGTCTTTTAGTAATTACAATTATTAGTTTTTTTAAAAAAATTATGTTTGTTTAAAGTATTTGTTTTTTTTAATGTTATGAATAGAGAGAGTAAGTTCAGGTATGCTGGAGAGGTGACTAACTATAATGAAGTGTATTTAAAATAAATGATGAAGATAACCATGATTTTTTTTTATAAAAATTATTTCTTGCCGTTTTTTTTTTTAAGTAAAAAGTCAATTTCTATTAAAAATATAGTGGTTTCGACTATTTTTTTTAGCAATTTCTTTCGAAATAGTTCTCATATGCTTTATTCATTAAATCATTTTGAACAAATTTAAAATTTTCACTTAATTTAATAAACATGTTTAAAACTCTCGGGTTAAATGCTTAAAAATTTCAATTCTCGTAAACAACTTTTTCTTCGTTTAGAAATGTTTTTAAAGAAACAGCTCTACCCTGATTATAATTGAAACCAACTGTTCAAATATCTTAAAAAACAGAAGTTTATTTCTGCATTCCTTTAAGCATTCAGTTAATTTTTTAATTAGTGTAACTAGCAAAGTTTCTTAATTATATTTAAGTTTTTTCTGCAAACGTCAAAGAAAACACATGAAAAGATAAAAACAAAAAGAATTCTGTCCGAAAAGAAAAAGAAAAGTATTTAATCCTCGTAACTATTTTAAAAAAGCTTGACCAGTTAATTTTTTCTAAACTCTTATTTTTTTCTGTTTTTAACGCGTAGTTTTTAAGTTATTCTTAATTTAGTATTAAATTGTCAGTTGAGTACGTTTTTCTTATAAAAATATATTGCTTAAAAGGATTAAGCGTGTATCTAATTTTTTTTGGAAATAAATCTTGTTTACTACGCATGTTATTTTAAAAGTCTAACGAAGTAGACACATTCCTTGTTTTTTTTTTCTTTTGTACTTTTAATATTATATTTTGTAGCAAAACCTTTCTTAAGAAAGCTAGATAATTTTTCTTCTGAAAAATATATTTAAAAGTACTCCATTCTTGAAAAATGCCATAAATGTTTCTGTTTAATTGTTTACAAGTAATTTTGTATTATATAGAAATAGTGTTCCAATTTCCCCCTTTTTTATTGATTTACAAATTTCAAAACTAAATCAGTAAATTAAAAGTTATAGGTACAGAAGACCGATAAAAGCTATAGGTGTTGTAACATACACTCTCTCTCTTTCAAACATATACACACAAATTAAACTCTGTAAAATATGATTTTTTTTTGTTCTACTGCAAAAGTAATATAGAAGTAACTCTCTGTCCATTCTCGATAATTCAAACCTTCGATAATACAAACCCCACGATAGTTCGTATATGCTCTGTCCCTAGAAAAACTCTTGATATTTCGAACTAAAGCAATACGTTATGGTGCACTCAATATTTTGAAGTAAAATCTGTGTCTAGCCAGACTACAACACACTATAATTCGAAGTTATCTTATGAAACTCTCGGCATTTTGAACATTCACTATCATGTTGATGTCCTGTAATAAACAAGTTGGAGCTTACAAGTTTTGCGTTGTGTTGTCTCTGCGTGTCTTCCCTATAACATAGCCCCTTTGATGACCATCTGTCTCCAACCCCATTTTAGTTTTTTCCGGTTCCTCAGGCGAAAAGACATTTTTATTGTTTCACCTGTTGCCAGCCGTCCATATATTTCGTTTAACACGCGGTCTTGCTATACATGTGTTCAGAAAGGATGGTATGCTATTGTGAAGAAGAAGAGCGTAGAATTGTGTATGAATGTATTGAATGTGTTCTTTTAATACAGGACTCTTAACTTTTATAAAATATTTATACCGTACAATATGTGCTTTTTAAAAATACTTTAAAATAATTTTATACATATGTACAATTGTTGTTTTATTACATAGTTTCAAATTTAAATGTGCAAGAAAAAAAATTCTCTTCTTTCATTTTTGGAATTTTTTTCTACCCTCTTGATAATTCGAAGTTTTTCATTGGTCCCTTTAACTTCGAATTATCGAGAGCTGACTGTATATATTTATATATACTAGCTGAAATGCCCGTTCTTCGCGCGGGTTAAGTTTTAAAAACAAAAATTTATCTATTATAGAATTATAATATTTTTAGTGAGGGTAAAACCCTGTATAAAAAGTAGTATAACCAAAAGTTAAAAATATTTTTTTCAAAGCAAATATAAATAAAAATTACAGAAAAGTGATAGCAGTAGTGAGTTTCTGCTATGGGAAATATGGGTGAAATAACTTGCAATAGATGAACTGAAAGAAAAAATTAATGATAAACTGATTCACTAAATGCTATCATAAATAAGAAATATTAGGAAGCCTTCAACTGAAAAAAAATTAAATTAGCATTGCACCCATACCTCATATAATACTATCTAACATCTCTGTAATACATCTAATATACAGTATTAGATGTAATTAAATACTAAAAGCCTTTAATTAGTATGAACTAAAATCAAAATCTAACTAAAACAGGTCCCCGTTGAAATAGTTCAGAACAAACAACAGTACTGAATGAAACAAATAATAAACCATGTTGCTAAAAAATTAATTATTGAAACCATACTTTTTTGCAACATTTCTATTAAAAATTATTATTTGATTGCAAAGAGCAAAAGAATGAGTACATAAATGATAAATAACTATAATGATAATTGAAATATATATATCCTATATGGACAGTATAAAATAAAATATGCATATAATCTCCAAGAAACTATGTGAGTAACAGATAATAAGAAGCAAAGTTAAACCATGATAGCACATGAGACGTAAAATCATTTCAACTCTGAATTTTAAAGAAATCCAGAGGGAAATATGATAAAATCTTTTCAAGGTGCATCTTTTTTCTGTGCAAAAATTTTTACGATCACAAATGAAACAGTTTTCTGATTTGCAAGATTGCCAGAAGCAAAGTTAAGTCATGACGAAAAATCTGGTCAAAATGGAATTCAAAAGAAAATATGATTTCAAGGTCACCTTATCATAGTTCCAGCAAATAGTTTTTTGTTAAAAAAAATTATGCTTTTTTTTCATTTAAAACAAAAATGAGTTCTTTTCGGTCATAGGGACCAAAAGGCAAAAAACAGCGATACACAAAAAAAAAAAAAAATGGTACATTCTGGTTTCTCATAAATAGGAAGCATTATCTTCACGATATTACCAACATGTTAATAGCAATTAGTTTGAATTCAATGTCATTTTCTTTCCGTTGTACAAAATTTGAGCAATATTTTCAACATTGAACAAAATACTGAATATGCCGATGAAGGAAGAATTATTATTAGGAAGGATGAATATTTATCTTCAACGACAGAAATTGGCATAGATATGTAAAACATGTAACATTTATGTGTAAAAAATGTATACAATGCATGTGTATATATACAATCAGCATGAAGAACTGATTGTCAGAAGGAAAATTACTTTGAGCATTTAATCACATCCATAGTTTCCGTGTTCATCCATAATTTTTCTAACATATGTTTTTTTTTTTTGTGAACAAATGGACATGACAAAAAAAATTCTGGTAAGAAGTGAAGGTGTAGTTTCATTGATTGTAAAAAAAAAAAAAAAAAAAAAAAAAACCTTTGATATTTGTGTCATGAATAGGTAATCATGATCTATGATTCTGTTTACAAAAGGTCTCACAAATTATTGTTCGGCTGAAAAATAGACTTTTGAGTCCTTGTATCACATAATCACTGTACCAACAATGATATGCAAGAAAAGGATAGTTCAGAAAAATAAAACTGTAACACTGAAATAGGAATTATAACATCATTTAAATTAAAACGTTATCTAAAACAGAAAAAGTAAGCCTTAATTTTGATAAAATTGCCATAAACAGTTTTGAACAACAAAAAAACACATAACAGAAAATCTTAAATATTTAAAATTGAAATAAAAGAAACAAATAAATATAAAAGTAACCTTACACATAGTATAGAAATTATAATATTATATCAAACCAAAAGATAAATAAATTAAGATTTGATGAAACTACCATAAGCAAAATCTTATACGTGAATAGAAATTTTAACTTAAAATCACAATATTGACAATCTGTTGATCTCAATTAGTTTGAATTGAGTGTCATTTTCTTCAGGTGCATTTGTCTACTTTTTTTTGTTACAATGGAAAAATATGGAATCTGCCAATTAAGGAAAAGGGTACTTATGTATTGGCGTTATCACAGCAAAATTTGCACCACAATATCAAAGTAACAGATTCTTATGTGTCTTATATGGAAAAAAATCAAATTTTGGTGAAAAAAGAGCCACTTTGACTGCGGTGACTGATATTCAGGTGATGACTTAGTTTCACGCTATACATAGCCGAAGTACAACTGTATATTGATAGTATCACTAATTTCAGTTTAACAAAAAGAAAACCTCATATATAAATAAAAATTTGTATTAGCCTTTGAATTCTTACGTATTAACATCACCACAGCCAAATTGGCGCTAAGCAAATCACGCTATATCCACCAAAATCAGACTAATTTTTTTTACCGCATTTTTCACATAGTGTAAAAAAAGCGCTATTAGCACGCAAATTTCGTCTTCATTCCATATTTTGTCGTACCTTTTTCTCAGCCAATAAGCAACCGATTGACCTCGGTTTTTCCGCATTTGTGCCCTACATGAGCCGAATCATATTTAAATTAAATTTTTTTTAAGCATAGTACACACACACACTACTTTCTGTTAGTAAAAAGTTCATTAGTTGCATTATTGTAAAATACAACATGTGAAAACGTGCTAAAATTACTTGGCCATGCCAATGATTGATATCTTGTTTAATATAAAAACATGCAAGAATCTTTGTTATTACTGCTTAGGACCCAAACGGTTAAGACTGTATTCTGATAGGAAGATGCATCGGTCTTCCAGCTAAACATGTTATATATTTTTTCAATAACTAAATTAGTTTAATATACATTGTTTTACCTTATTTTTGGTATGATTATTCTGAACCTTTTCTGGGTTTAGATTTAATTCTGTCATTTCTTTTCAACTTAAAAATTTGATTTATTTTGTATGTAGTCAATTGTAATACCTATTTTGATTTAAGGCTGTGTCAGGTTTATTATTCTATTTTCATTTTGACCTTTATATGTATACATTTGATTCTTCTGTACTGTTTCTGGTTTTAGATTTTATAAAGTCATTTTTTCCCAGCTTAAGAATTTCTGATGACTTAAGTGTTGCTTTCAAAAATTTCGATTCAATATAAGAAGAAACAAACACATAGGTATCCAAGTTTTTGCCACTGAACCTCATGTTTTTAACAGTTTGAAAATTCTCACCAAAATACAGCAAATGCCCTTATGAAAAATCTGGAAACCGAAAGAACAGAGTTCAGACAGCCTGTAACTCAGAAGCGGAGCAGTAAGTCCTAGGGTTCAACATGGCAGTTTTATATGCTTCGCCAGATGAGTAGTTGTTCAATTCATGATCAAGTGTAAATACCTTAAATCTATTCCAGTTGTTGATAATAAATGAACAGCCCGTCGAACAATAATACTGGATTGCACACAACAAATAAGAAATTGAACTGAAGAGACAGAAGCCATCACCATCATTTGGGACAACTTGGCAAGGGGATGTACCATACCTAAAATTCAACAGCTCGTATACATTTTTCATTGTCTAGAACAAAATATTAATCAACATTAACAATTGAAAATAATTACCTCTAATGGTAGTTCATAAAATTAACGTGGCACTTAACCTAAAGTAGTAAACACAACATTTAAACAAACATCTAAACAATCAACATTAACAACTGAAAACCATAAAAATGCATATTAAACCAATTCAATTTAGAATTACTGTAAAAAAAATTATAACATGAAACCTCTGACCACAAAAAAAAATCAGAAATTCTGGAAGATAAATGACACAGTTTAATCTAAAACCAGAAACAATACAGAAGGATCAAATGAATACATGTAAAGGTCAAAATGAAAAAAGAATAATAAATGTGACGCTCACTAAACCAAAACAGAAATTACAATTGACTACACACAAATCAGAAATTTTTAAGCTGAAAAAAAAATTAAATCTAAACCAATAAATTGTTCGGAATAATCATTCAAAATATAAGCAAAACAAAAGTGTATATTAAACGAATTTAATTTAGTTATTGAAAAAATACATAATAGGCTTAACTGGAAAACCAATGCATCTTCCAACTGTTATCTACTGTTATCAAATTAGTGTTGCCAATTGGAAAAATAAAATTTAGAAAAAACATTTTCTTAGGATGATTTTTTTCGAAAAATAACTGTAATTCTTCCACTAAGAGTTAAAAAAATGAATAAATACAACCATAAATAAGTATATTTATTATAAAATATGTTGAAATTCCCCCCAAAACAGCTCGAAACATTAATTTTAATAAAGTTATGACGTGACATGGCTGATGACGTCATATCTCCATTTAACTAAAAAATCTCATAAAAATTGAATTTTAAAAAAATCTAAAGTTAATTTCGAAAAAAACTCTTCGAGGTTAATAACATAACGACCTATAGCTTCTACATGCCAAGTTTCATACTTCTGGGCTGCTTAATTTCGCCGGAACAGCTGAAACACACAAACTTTTCTCTGATTAGTACAGATTTAGCTGAAAAATCGCTTAAAAATGGAATTTTAAAAAAATCTAAAGCGAATTTCGAAAAAAACTCTTCGAGGTTAATAGCATAACAACCTATAGCTTCTACATGCTAAGTTTCATACTTCTGTATTGCTTAATTTCGCCGGAACAGCTGAAACACACAAACTCTTTCTTTTATTAGTATAGATATATGTTTATATATTTTTTTTATGTTTTGATAATTATTTGTATAAAGAATTTGTATAAGTTTTATAAATTAACTTCTTATAATTGTAGATTAGTAGTTACTTATTAATAAAGAATACACAGTAAAATTCATATATCCAAGTATTATCTACATTTAATTATCTACATATTCAATTCATGAATAGCGTAACAGTAGCTCTTAAAAATAACATACTCAACGAGTTTTATTTTTAAACTTTATTTTATATTGTAGACAAATAGACAAAAATTGCTTAGTGTTACTTCTATAATTTTGGTATTTAAATAAATTTACTTAGGTAATCATTTTAATAAAAATAATTTTTTATTTATTGCTATGTTAAAATTTGGTCATTATTATTATAGCTTTGAATAAGTATTTGAATCTTGAATCTGACACCACTTGCTTCTTATTTATTGATTTATGGTGATCTAAGCATTTTTAATGCTTCTTTCGATAAGTAACTTTATCTTATAATGGATTCAGAACTTTTATCCATTATTTTCAAGAAGATTTTTCTCGGTATTATAAACAAAAAAGGGGAAGGTTGGGGGGGGGATAGCTACAAAACAGGTTATATTCCATTTTTGTATACAATTAAAATTTGTTCTCAATCAGTATTATTTATATGATATTGCAGCATTTATAGCAGAGGTCCGACAGTATATATATATATATAACACCTCACGGCGAATGGCATTGTTTATTTTAATAACTGGATTGTGTTGATCCTCTGGTCGAGAATGTTGGATTAAGGAGGAACCACATCTGGTTGCAAGTAATCCATTTTTATTCTTCATTTAAGACATTTATACGATTAACAACAAAAACGTAACTAACGGCGATTAATACAGTCATATAGCAGTTAAAAGAAGCAACAGCGACGTTTCACATATTGAAGACAAATACAAAGAGAAAAAGAGAGAGGTTTTTAGAGTTCTGGGGCTCTCTCTCTCTCTCTATATATATATATATATTTAATATAAAGCGGAAACATTAAATCTTGGATCCACGTGGCATCCGCATACAGACGCTATGATTGGTTGAAATATATCGTTCGATTAATTCTGATATAATCTTACTTTAAGAAATGCAAGCTGTTAAATTTCCAAGAGACACGGTAACAATTATCATGTTCTGTGGATAAGCTAATTATTATTTATCCGCGAGTTCTGAAGGCCAAACAAAGGCCATTACAAATTAAAAGGGTATTCAAGATAAGGTTAAAGGGAATTATTACACACTCATCCACATATATAGGGTGTCCCAAAACGACCGCCTAAACTCTGCACAGCTAGATTCCTCGTTGGGAATACATAAAAACTGCTCAAAGAAGCATTCCTGTACAATCCATAGTTTAAGAGAAAAATACGAAAAACAAAGTATGACGTCACTTCCGGTGCAAGAAAAAACACTTTATTGGACATATCAACAACAATATTTGCATATCTTTCCAGACGATAATGTTTAAAACGTTCGTCGCACATGTCGCGTCATGCATGCGCGTGCCGTGGAATGACGTTAAGCCACCGTTGAACTGGTATTTAAAAGGCTGCATCTTGCAGCTACCGGTAGTCATCGTATGGTAGCCGTGTATTCCGTTCGTGACTACTGCGACATGTACTTGCGACATGCCCTACGACTACTGCAACATGCCATCTCAAGGAACTGGTGTATCGAGACGTAGTGACAACGCAAATGAACTTAGTTGCTCGTCTGCATGGCTTGTACTTCGGTGGACCCCACGATGCTGTGACGTGTGACGACAGCCATTCCACGGCGTGCTCAAGCCTACCCCGACATGTACGGTGGACATTTTGAACATCTACTTTAAATTGTGCATATACTGCTGTTAATATGTTCAATATTTTTTTTCTTGCACCGGAAGTGACGTCATACTTTTCTTTTCGTATTTTTCTCGTAAACTATGGATCGTACAGGAACGCTTCTTTGGGCAGTTTTTATGTACTCCCAACGAGGAATTTAGCTGTGCAGAGTTTATGCGGTCGTTTTGGGACACACTGTATATATATATATACAGTCGACTCTCGCTAATTCAAACCTTCGATAATACGAACCTCTCGCTAATTCGAAGAATATGCTCAGCCCCTTGAAAAACTCTACATATTTCAAACTAAAACAATACCTTTTGGTACACTCAATATTGCGAAGTAAATTCTGTGGCTGGCCAGAATACAACACGCAATAATTCGAAGTGATCTAATAAAACTTTCGACAATTCAAACACTCACTATCATGTAGTCTTGTAGCAAACAGGTTGGAGTTTACATGTTTCGTGTTGCCTATGCTAGTCTCCATTGTAACGTACCCTTTTGATGACCATCGGAGTTGACTCCGATAACTCTGACAGAAGCTACAGTGTCACTAAACAAATTATGCGGAATTATATTGATGTGGATATTTTTCAAGTTTCATTTATTCTAGAAAAATCTATAGATCAAGTTAATAGAATGCCATTAGACAAACAAAAAAAAGATAACCGATTTTTTCGGCTAAAAAATTAATTATATACAGTATGAATTCCTTTAATAGTTGTTTTTATTTATAAATGCATTATTTTAATACAGGACTTTAACTTCTGTACATTATTTATACTGTGTATAATGTGTACTTTTCAAAATTCATTAAAATAATTTGATACATATGTACAATTGTTGTTTTATTACATAGTTTCATAAATTTAAATGTGCTATAAAAAACTCTCTTCGTATATATATATTTAGGGATTTTTTCTAATTCTTTTGATAATTCGAAGTCTTTCATTGGCCGTTTCAATTTCGAATTATCGAGTCGACTGTATATATATATGTATATATATATATATATATATGTGTGTGTGTGGGCATATGTGTATGTGTGTAGAGAGAGAGAAAAGAACATTATTACAGCAGCCAATTCTTTTTGAAACCACCTTTATAAAAAATTTTATTAAAATACTTCAAGTTAACATTATGAATACTAAAATATTTTATAAATTGGATTATTCCTTTTTATCCACTCTTTCAAATTTCATATTCTTAAAAAAATGACTTTTGTTCTTCAGTTATGTTTCGTAAATTAGAAATTTCAGTTCTTTTTTTTTTTAGCTTACAATTATGTGTAGCTTAACATTAAACTTCCTGTTTCGTTTTCATGGTTTTTATTATCTCAAAAGGGCAGAGATGTCTTATTTGTTTGCAGAAATGCAAAACAATAAACGAACAAAAGAATAAACTCATTTGCATGATGATGAAGACGGGAAGGGAGGGGGGCAACGAAAAAGAAGAGGGGAAAAAAGTGTTGATTTTACGGATCAAGTAATTTATTGGTGGTTTTATACCTTTCGTAAATTACCACAAAAACAAGTTCATTTCCGTTGCAGGAAGGGGAAAAAAATACGTTCTAAAAAAAAAACCTGAAAGAAAACTTTAAAAAAAGTAAACAACAATAAACAAAACAAAAAAAATCGAGTGGAGTACTGGAAATTAGAATACCTGCATCAGTAAGTGGTTATTTTGCAAACGAGAAAGAGAAGATAAAAGAGACGGAGAAAAAAATCGTCTGTTCACCTGGTATGCAGGAAATTGTGATTGGTCAATTTTCTTAACGGTTCCTTAGATTTGTTTGTCTGATGTTCTCGGTCGATCGGTTCCGGTTCGAGGTTTATTTTTACAATTGGTTCCCATTTCCCACTGCCCAAACGAATGTGGGAAAAAAAGAAAGATAAAACGTGGGAAGGTAGCAGTATGGGAACGTGATGGAACGCAAATCAAGTGCAATTCCGGATAAGACAAAGGAACGTAAATTTACTTCCAGGATAAATTAGAATACAGCTCAATGTTTATTCTATCGAATTTTATAGGGAGCGTAAAAATAATTCATTGTAATAAAAATTTACGAATGAAAAATTACACACCTCAGTTTTAATTTTTCATCTTGATCTAATTTGTTGTCGAATATTATTCATTGATTCTTGAAGGGTTCTAAATTTGTTTTTGAATAAAATCTTTTGGATCATTTTCAAAGAAAAAGAATTGTAAACCTTCGTTCACAGCCAATTAAATCAAATTCCACAAAACCAGCACGTCATTATACGTTTGAAATCGAGAAGCGCATCAAAGGAATTTTTTGACGGGGTAAAAAATTGTATTTCTTTGGTTAAATATGATTGAATAAACATTATGTGAACTGTGAATGTGGTCCAATTACCCTCATTAAGAACGTTTGGCTTTTGAGAAACGAATAAAATGAAATGTGAATAGCATATTAAACAAGTAATATAGAAAAAAAATTAAGTCAATTCCTACTTAGGTCAACAAAGAAAAATTTTATTTTAGTTACTTTTCATTAAATAGTTACAATTAATATAAATACAACATGCATATACATATGACAGAATCACAATATTAAGGGACAAAATAAATGTTGCGATTTTCCTTATAATTTTCCATTTTCCTTTCTTTTTGTCGTGTTGAAATATTTTTTGTTTATTTGTTACTATTTATTCATAATTAAATTTAATCATTATAATAAATAGTATAATGAAAAATAAATCACATTTGCAGAAATTAGGCCAGCTTACGTGAATTCGAACCCACGACTTTTGAATTAGAAGTCCAACGCGCTATCCATTGCGCTACAGTGACACATCGAATGAGTTTCCTTTCTATCTATGCTGTTGGATAATTATTTCTGTCTTGCTATTTATTCATTTTTTAAATTTAATTAATTAACCAATATTTGAAAAAAAACTGTATTAACATCAAGTGATCAAGTTTTAAAAAAATGTATTTGAACTTGAATGGATGAATAGAAATTATTTTATTAACGATTGAAAATTTGAACAAGCTATATATGTATATATATATTTCAAAAATATACACAAAATAGTTATAAACCTAAGGTAACTATAGTCATGATAGAATAAAGTCTTTGACACAGAAGGACTAAAGCAAACTCCTGGCCTTAGGAACCAGGATTGCAGGTTTAAACAAAGTTTTTCGGCCAGCCAACCTTCACCTGAATTTGAAATACTCTGGGCCATAGGGAAAGTAAGAAATTTCTAGAGAAGTTTAACTATTATTACAAATAAAACCATAATCTATTAATAAAATGATAATATTATAGCCTATAATAATTACTAGAATATGTTAAACAAAGCTAATTGTATAAAGACTTACCACTTGACTACAGCAAAACCATTTCCGGGGCAACAGAAAGGTGAATATCAGTAACGCATAAAATTGATAATATATATATATATATGCAAACGCAATGTGGTCCTATATATATATATATATAGGAGGAATTGAAAAAGGTCCACATTGCGTTTTTTCATGTAGTCTTTCTTCTTGAATTTTCTTCTTGAATGGATGAATAAGAAACATATTATTAAATTGTTATTATAACTAATATATATTAATAGTTGTTCTCTAGTTATATAATTAATAATGTTTTATCATTACTTGTTAAAATATTAATTTGACTTTGTGCAACTAATTTTTATGTATCATATTTGAAGTTGAAGATTTTAAGCTTAGCTGAAGCTATATCAGAGATGTTTTAAGAAGTCTATCTAAATGGTCTGTAATTAATTATTTGATTATTTATGTCCGTCGCACTTTGAAGCTACACGAGGGCTGTTGGCAATGGACTTAGAAACTTTAGACCATGGCCAAGTGTCGAAGATGACACCAATATGGTAACATATTCTACATCACACACTCTTGGATTACTTTGAGCCAAGGCAATTTTACGCACTTCATCCCCTCTGCTCTCGTCAGGTCTTCAGCTGCATTATTATTCGATTTCCCAACTCTACAGAAAATCCGACGACCACTAAATAGTCTTTAGAAAGGACAAGACCCTGTTTTGATTTCTTACTGTCGATAAACTTAAGTTTATCAATACACAGTGAAGTTATAGTAACAACGAAAGTCTTTTAACAAATTTTTCTTTAAAAATAAATCCTTCGATATTTGTATTAAGATATTTACAAATTAAAATTACTTAGCTATACAGTAAAAATCGTAAACACGAAACTGAAGGGACAGAAATATTTTTTTTTGTCCTTAAAGGATATTGCAAATTTTTTTTTAAAAAAAAACCATATTTTAACAAAATTGAGTTTATTTAAATATACTTTATTTATATAGAAATGTATTTATATGCATGTATTTAATAAAAATCATAGAAACAAAAATATTCTCAAGTACGTGATGAAATTTATTACAAAATTTTTGTTTAAAGAAAAACAAAACATTTACTGAGTTTTTGAAAAATAATCTGATATTTTTTATTGCATTGTCTATTTAGTATTGTCATCAAATTGTGCGATATCGTCCATTACGTTATTCCTTTTGTGACGGATCTATACGGTCTTTTACTAACCTCTTCTTTTTTTCCTTAAAACAATTTATTTATTTCAACCAATCTTAACCGAGAGCCAGGCGTGATTTATGTAAATAAGATATTATATAAGTTCGGTTTTCGCGAGTTAAGAAGCTAAGTAATAGGAAGAGAGAAGTCAAGTGAATTAAAGATCGAGAAGTCGACACGAAGTTGTTGACAAGTATAGCTAGCCTGATACGTGTGGATGTACGCGAAGAGAAGCGGATTGAAAATAGTGAAATTCATTATTATTGAGCGTGGAGTCTTCCCCAATTCTTCCAGCCATAAAAAAGGCCTGAAGTCGTCTAGAAAGAACCGCGCCGCTGTAAAATATAAGGTCAGTGACTTAGATTAAGAAATTCAGATTATTCACGCGTGGCGTAGTTGTAATTGTGAACGTTTAAGTTTTCCCAGATTCAGATGAAATTCTGTAGATTCCGCTAGTATTGATACCTCACTTTATTACTCCACTCTCACTTATTTATCTTAACTTGATTTGTGTTGTGTCTAAACGTATTTACTGCTAAGCATCAATAAATCTGTTTGAATTGCAATTATGTCTTTTGATCATTTAAGTCCGCCTACACATCCAGCCGGATTTGCAGAAAGACAGGGAGGTATTATTGTAAGGGGGCTACAGGTCACGACACTTTCACAATTGGAATGTGCGTCTAAATAATGCGCATACTTTTCATGATGTTCCTTATTTCGGATGACGTGGGAAAAGGAGTTGCTTTATTCATTTTATTTTCGTCATTGAAATCTGCATCAATGATATTTTTTGAGCTTTGAATAAACTTCAAAATGTCTTTGCCTGCTATTGTTCGGGCTGTACACACATTATCATCATTTACTGCAACGAATTCTTCCGATGATACAGTAGGACAGTCCAATAATACAGAAGCTTTCTCAAACAGATTTACCAGAAGGGTAATCTTTTCGTGTTAAAAGAAAAAAAATGCTTTAAAATATCTCGTAACTTGTCAGGGTCGTTGTATCATTCCGTGTTAAGCATTTTTACTTTAAACTTATTTCACTGTATTGTACAACAAAGATCACGCGGTTTTAGTATGCAAATATGGGTGCAATTTATTTCTTAAAAATATGAGCATAGTTTCTTTCCTCGCTAAGTGTCATTATTTTGAAACTATCAAGCTCTAGTTGGATTTAAATTTTACGCAAATGTTATTCGGTTGAGGAATTCAATGTGTGAATAATGTAATTGTGTGTGAATAATGTAATTGTATTAAAGGGATCCGTATAAGTATAAAGAAATGTTAAATTATTAACAACATCAAAACATATGCAGAATGAAGTTTCCCCAGTAGTTAGCAATTAGTTAAAGTAACTCAGATAAATAATTAAGAATCAAGGAAAAACTTTAAAAAAATTCTTTTCCACAAAACTTTAATTTATGTAAAATGTCTCACTTATTCGCCACATCATTTCATTTTTTCATTTTTATGTTAATGTTATTTGAAAAATAAGATATTATTCTTATTTAGGAACTTTTTAATTTTTTGTACGAATGCAATGAATGTGAAGATGGTTTATGTGTTGAACTATGTTTAAGGATATATCACAGAACAGATAAGTGTGAACAGTTATTTTTAAATTATATTCTAACTCTAGACATTAAATCTTTAATTTTTATTTTATTATAATTTATCCTTTTTTTTCTTTCTTTTTAAAATGAATGTAAACAATTTTGAGGTTAAAAAACACGCCTTTTCTTTTCCCCCAATAAACTACTTAACAACACACGTCTGTTGAAAAAGCGGTGACACTGGGGAGGGGGTTGAATTTCGTAACTTTTCCTCCTCAGTTGAAGGGATAGCCAATTTATACCGAAGATATTGGAAAGCTATTCGATAAATTTTAATTCTAATCTTATTTAACAAATGGCAAGAGTCATAACACATTACAGTCATTCAAAATCCTTATGATGAGAGGTTAAAGCTCGAAAGAGCTAGACACTCTGGTCATCCCCCCCCCCACGACTAATTCTAATCTTACATGTATAAATCTAACGTACTCCACGTCACTTGACAGTGGTTCAAAATTACGAGGTCCGTCGCCAAGCCCTCGACATTCAATCCGACGAACTCTTCGAAGCAACCGATTGATACCAAAGCTATTGGTAAGATATTAGATAAACTTTAATTCTAATCTTACAAGTATAAATTCGACGAGCTCGTTGAATTAACCGATTTGTACTGAAGCTATTAGAGAACTATTAGATAAAGAGTTTAACAGTTATTTGCAAGCGTAAATTCGAAGAACTATTCAAAACAATCTATTTATGCTGAATCTTTTTAGATGTTTCAAGTTTAGAAGGATATTTCCATTCAAAATTCTATGATTATTTATCAATTGTTGTTATATGATATATACACATACTTGATATCTATTATATTTAGTTTAATACTGCTTATATTCAGTAGTTTAGGTCTTAAGTAAGTTTAACACAGTTGCATATTTATTTATTTCTATTTTCTTTTTCATCATTAAGGTAAAAATAAATATTTTATAATACTTTTATTCCCATCTATTTGCATGACGCTAAGAAAACAGACGGGATAAGACTTTAAATGTGATATGCATCTTAAAAAACTAAAGAACAAAAGAAAAGAAGATAAAGAAAGAAAGCAAAATCCTAGCCGTGTGAAGTGTTTAAAGAGTAAATAATACAGTGTGACATTTTTGGAAGGGGGGGGGGAGGATACCACAGGATGATCTCGGTTGTAAAACCATGTATGGATTCCTTCTCAGAGAAAAAAAAGTTTCTTATAACAGAAAAAACTCTGCTAATCTGAAATCTTTAAAAATTGATCTACCTGTAAACCCCCCCACCATGCGTGTAATCTTAAATTCGACCACATATACTAAGGAAAAAAATCGACAAATGTGTTTATATCGATTTATCGTAGTAGCATTAGCTGTGGGTATTTTAAATATCTTGGTGTTCAAAACCTTACTTTTTTTCCATTATTATACAGAGTAAAGAGGAAAAAATTAAATAACTTTCATCAAAAGTTTGGTAAATCTCCAATAGTTTACTTTTAATTTAAAAACTATTCAAAAGATCAGTAGGTATTATTTAGTTTGTTTGGTATTTATTGGAGAAAACTGCTTTTATTAAGAACCATGCATGTTAGTTATAATCCCCACATTGCTCTGCTAAACTGTTTTAGTTTATTTTGCTTTAAAATTTCATTATTTTCTTTTATTTGAATCAATATAGGATTTAAGTAATAATTTTTTCCAATCGTAGTTGTTAGTGTTATATTAAAATAAAAATCACCTACACTTAAAATGAATATTTCGATTTCCGCTTCATTATAGTTTCTTTCATTTAAATTTTGCTCTCATTTCTGTCGATTCAAAGTTCGACAAAACCATTTTTTCTTTGTAAAAAAGCATTGGCTTATAAAAGTCCTAAAAATGAATAGATTTTTTTCTTAATTACTTGGGCTTTTTGACTACTGAATAAAACATTGCAATTACGGTGTGATTAAAAATACATAAATTGTGGCATTTAAAAAAAAAATTCAAAAAGCATTAGTTCCGAGATTTGAAAACCAATTATAATACACTCTGATCTAAATGTACTAAAATATTTAAATTAAGCGGGAAAAAGTTTTTCTTTTGAAATTTAAAAAAATGAATTATTCTACAATCCACTCTGAATGAAATACTTTTTTGATATGCATTTATTTTGCTGAAAAACATATCCTTTTGGTTTAATTTTGCATAAGTGGAAAAAATGTGCTTATGGATTTCAATCTTTAAAAAAATACATTAAAAATGGTAATAACTTCCCTACGCAAGAACTTATTCTGAAAAATGCTTCTTTCTTAATTTTAATTCTTTGAATAGAACATTTTTATTTTTAAGTGGTTTTTATACAATTAAACAGATTGGATATTAAGTACGTTAGAACTATATTGTCAAAAGTATACGGACACCCCTCAAAATAGTAGATTAATGACGTTTTACACAAATTTCAGAGAACTCTGACGAGTTCATAGAGGAAAACGCAAGAAAGAGCTAAATAATTTTTAACGTGTGATCGGGTGTCTCCGCTGTAAAGAATCTGTTCGGGACAGTCATGTGTTCATGACGTTATTGTGTAGTGGAAACATGCAGGGGTTATAGATATGGAATTACGTTCTGGTAGACCATGCTATCTGATAGACAGAGTACTGGAAATAGTTGTAAAACTAATCGCATGGATTCGACCGAACAATTTGTCAAGCAGTCCTGGATGCTATATAAACCCAATGATAGTTCGTCTCAAACTTCGAAATCTTGATTTCCATGGCACAGCTACAGCTTGTAAACCAAACATTTTCCCAATCAATGCCAAGAATCTCTTACAGTAGCTCAGAATTACACAACATTAGAGCCTTGGACAATGACGTCCATGTTTTGGAACGATTGGCGGACTCAATGGTTGAACGCTTTGACACTGATTTTATTGTGCTGCAAGTGAAATTTGGTGGTGTAAGCATACTGGTTTGGGGATGTTTTTCATGGTTTGGAGCGGACCTTTTGACTGTTGTGCAGGGAAACATCAAGGAGGAGCCTATCTTTACATTTTTGGACAATTCCGTGTTGCCTACATTGTGATAAAAGTTCGTAGAGGGAACATTCAGGCTTCAGTTGGATCCCGTTCTGTCCATATTGCACTACCTATATTGACGTCATTTGCTGTCATAAATGTTCAGAGATTGGACAGACCTGATTAAAGCCTAGACATGAATCCCATAGAATAACTATGGAATGAATTAGAAAGTCGACTAAGAGAGCTAGATCACAACGCCTGAAATCGGCGACAGGGTCGATCAGTGTTCTCCTGCTAGAATTTCATGCAATTCGTTCTGTAATAATTGAAAAACTATTGAATATCCTTTTCCCAAAGGTGAACACTCTTATTGCATTAAAAGATGACCCAGCATCATAACATTTTTTTGCTTATCTAAAGGAAAGCAAAACATATACTTGCCCTGAAACTTTTGATCATACAGTGTAAACAGGGGCGTAGCTACCACCCTTACAGCCCTATCTATGATACGGGAGGCTCCAATATATGTGAGGAAAATTGGTTAATATGTTAAAGGGTCCTCAAAAAGAGTGTGCAAGACATTTTGATACGCGACCCACTCAGGACTAGCTAAGCCAGTGAGTGTACATAAGAAGAGACAAACAAATGAATCGCTGTCAACTGGTCAATTCCAAATGAAGCTGTATCGAAATTATTTGTGGCGTGAAATTTTACAATAAATATAGTTTGCGGAGATTAAACCCAGTGGTCGAGTGAGCTTCCCGCCACAGTTCCGGGAATCAAACCCCTGGATGGGCAAGGTCGACTAAGCCTTTTCATCCCTTCTGTGGGTCAATAAATAAGTGCCAAGCTTGTGCTTGGAAACTAAAATCTGGGAGTTTCGCGTCATCAGATTGATAATCTGACCGGAGCGCTGAAAGTAACGATAACTGAGATGGGCACAATAGGTCTTGACACTTCAAGGGCTCTGACTTTAGTTTTATAGTTTGTGGAAAATACTACGCAAACTTTTTTTTTCTAAAGAATTTGCTCTTGTTTTCAAATGTACCTTCCATACTAATATGATGAAATGAACAGCTCTTAAAAAACTTTTGGAAATTATAGCTAATTTAAACTAACTTGCAATTATAACAGAAGGTTCTGCTCAATATTATTAAATTTAAGGTCAGTGGTTGTAAATTAATTTTAAGAGCTTTTTAATTTTCAATTAAACTAGACAAAACTAATTGAATAAAAGTATTTAATATAATTATATTTCATATAATTGTTATAAAAAAATTTGATAAAAGTTTTCCAAACAATTGTGCTTTATCATTAACTGATTATAATTATGACTAACATGTGTTGTGTGTATCTGATAACTCCTCCCTCTCCAAAAAAAATTCTGGACACACTCCTTCTATAAACCACTAAAATAACTTTTAAAAGCATTTTTATACCTTTTAATTATTACATTTTTATTCTATGAATACATTTAAAAAAAATTCTAGGAAATATTAATTAAACAAAAAATAAAACTTCACAAATATCTGTAATAATAAAAATAATAAATAATAAAAATAGTTTGTACATGATAGCTTAAAATAATTTCTGGTAACGATTTTTCTACCTCAACTACAAGAACTAATTAGTTGTGAACTACTCGGGTTTTTGAATTCTCTTTTCAAATTTAATACACAATTCCTATCATGACAATTTTATTCTTCGTGAAGTTATTCAATAAAATAATAAATAAACCTGAAGATGGAAATTTTTTTTTTTTTTTAATTTGAAGGCTTCTACTCTTTTGCTTTACACATTGTGAAATTCTTTTACTTCTATTTTACAAAATTTTATATTTTACTTGAATTATGCGCTTAAACTTTTTTTTATATTTAGGATGAATTATATGCATTTTTCAAATCAGTAGAGCGAAATGAGCCATTTTTTAAACGCAAATTTTTTCTAAAAACTCAGTCATACTTTTGCATTCTATTCAAAATAAAATAATTTTTCTAATGTTTTTTTTAAATTTGAGTTGTTATAATCTGAAACAAAATTTCAGATTGTAATAGACAATTTTATATAATACATTTTTTAAAAAATTATCATTGTAAAAGTAAGTTTCACGTTTTGTAGTGTGTGTGTTTCTATTTCTACATGATTTATTTTCATACGTTTTACAAACGTTTTTTCCCCCCTCATTTGTTACAAATAACTTGTAATTCTTTTTAAAAAATTCTATTTCTAAAATAAAAGTTTTTCTGTTTGAAATGGTGTTCTGTTTTAAGATCATACGATGATAAGGAAAGAAAAATGCTCAATTCAATTTGAGAAGTTATTTACAATGAACTTCAGATAATACAAAATTTTTGTGTTTATACTGTAAAATTTCTTTCGAATATAAAGCTTGAAGTTACAAGCATTGCTTAGTGTACCAAAAAAATTTAAGATAAGTATTTTACTGGGATATTTATATTTACATATGTAATAAGAAAACTATTCTTCTTTCAAGAATTATGATATTTCTATAAAAAAAATAAGCATCCAATAATTTTCTTCTTTGCATTCTTGAAATGATTTTTAAAAAATTTTCGCATCTCAAAAGTTTTTTATTAATAAATACCTCTTCCAAATGAACGTTTTTGTTTACATGAATTACTATTCCTGTCATTTTTTCTTTCGCCGACAGTATCAAGTTAAAGCAGAAAACCTACATGATTGTTAATACTATTTTGGTCAATGCAAAACCTCTGTAATAAATTTAAGGTTAACTTCGTCAAATTTAAACCAATAGCCTTAAGGTACCTCAGTGCTTCTTAAACTTTCAACATTTGATACCCGATTTTCAATTATAGCTTTCATTGCACCCCCATCCATACAATAACAATGTATTGAATGCAATAATAATGCATTTTGACGCTAAAGATACAATGGGACTTTAATTATAAACCGTACAAATGATCAAGATGAGTATTACATTTTTTATATAATTCTGTATATATATATGACAAGTAATTATTAAACTAGTCACAAGTAATTATTAAACATGTTGTGTTGACTTGGTATTGATAAATTGTCACAAATACATTGAGCAGCAATGATATATTTATAAGTATATTATATCAGTGTAAATGTGTATTTAATTTTTTATTTGGTCGGAATGTATTTTCTTTTGTTTCTTTCCAGTAAATTAATAATTTTTCAATAAATTAATAATCTTTTATTTCTGACGTATCGATATTCTCACGCCCCACAGTTAGAGTAACGCAAGTGTACCTTCAAATTGCAACTTTAATATGCAAACAGTCAATTAATTACCAAATGTAAAAGAACTTGGTCTAAACTAGGAACACTTTTAACACAAAAAATAAGATTGAAATTTGTGGGTGCACATTGTACGGCGGGTATTAAAATGAGAACTTTAAAAATAAAAAGAAAAGAGATGATTATGGAAATAAATTTGACTTCTACATATATCGGAATATGTTTATTTAAAAGAAATGGCATTCTTTGCGAAAACTTAAAGGGAAAAAAGTTTTAGAAGTATACTATTTTTCTAAAGCTTTTGGGATAACACCTTTAATAAATGCTTCAAAATATAAGAGCATTGGGCTCGTATATTTAAGAGTTTTATGTAAAAAGGGATGAGCGTTATACGGCAAATATACGCCCCCCCCCTAAAAAAAGTGCAGCTTGAAAGTATGGGTGCGGCTTGTAACATTGTGTGAATCCGGTAGCGAAGAGTTATCTTCCCAACGAAAAGGCCGTTTTATATCAAAATTGGTTTATTACTTTCTAACAGTTTACGTACATATAGAAAAACACTAAAAAACATTTAAATTCTGAAAACTATATACATTCTGACGTTCTCACGAAGTTCTCGTCCCGCCTTTGTTTCGCTTCTTCTATTACTGGTTGCCATTAGGCACTAACTGAACTTAGCGTTCCTGTTTGCGCCCTCTCACCTTCCGTCATCGAGTGGGCTAATCCTTCAGTCATTTACAGCGTCATAAGCCGGTGTGCTAGCTATATGCCGAATTTTACGTTAAATTAAAAATAATGTATAATGCAGAATTTTTCTGGGAGGGGGGATAATAGATGAAAAATATGCATTTTTTAATAATTATTGGCTAGAATTGGAATTGCATGGATAAGCAAAAGGGCAGTGGCGTACACAAGGGGGAGTCCTGGGTCCGAACCCTCCCCCCAAAGCCCTTGATTTTTTGATTGATTACAATTCGATTAATTAAGTATTTGTTTAAAAATTAGTTTTATTAATTTATGCTAATTATTCATTTATTAATTATTTTTTACTGTTTTTTGTTCCCAAAAATTGACGAAACAAAAGAATATGTTGAGCGGCGTATTGAAGCATGGTACAAGAACAATGGACTTCCGACCTTGGACCCCCCCCCTTGAAAAATTCCTGTATGCGCTACTGCAAAGGGGCAACCCTTATTTGGGCCCCTGGCATTATGGAAGGGGTTTGTTCAGTATATAAGAGTTATTTTCATATTTTGTTAGAGTTAGAAGGGACATGTCTTTAAAATAAAAGCTATGGCCAGTGTACCTTAGTGGTCACGGACTCTTGATCAGCCTGTCCTGAGTTCAAGTCTTCGTTTCCGCTGAAGACCCGCCGTGTAAAGGGGCAAATGCATGCTAATCTGCCGAGGTTCAAAGACCTCCGTAGGCGGGGTGTGATAGTTTGCGGTGGGAGATGCCAGCAAAGGTGTCATCCTCGTCACTTGACCATGGTTCAAAATTGGAAGGCCCATTGCCAACAGCTATCGTGTTGTTTTATAATGCGATGTTAATAAACATTCCCTCACTTGTGATAAAGCTAGTTAAAAAAGTAATAAACATTTAACCATCTTTCTGATATTTATAACAATAATAGAGAATTATTAAATGGGTGCCTTTTATTTTTGTTACTTTTTTATTTGTGCGCGTGTTTGTGCGTGCGTGCGTAAGTGAAAAATTCAATCTAATTAATAATTTTGGAATAATCTTCTGAAATGTTCAAACTTAAAAGATTAGACTCAAATGTAATTCTTATGCTAAAATTAACTCAATATGCATTAAGTTGAAAAAAATAAGCAAAAAAATAGATAAATAAATAAAATAAAATAGTATTTTATATAAATACTTTTAAAAAGTTATCCTTATCGATTATAAAACAATGATTCCTTTTGTAAAAGCCTTTCCACTGTCGAAAATCAGTTTTTCAAGACAAAGGATTATTTTCCTTATAATTTTGTCAATTTATCTGAAATAATATATCGCAAAGCATTAATCCTATGTATAAATTTATATACTGTACATTTTCTTTTTCCAAATCCACTATACATTTTCATCCTAATTTATCACTTCCAAAATTTAAAAAAGTAAAATAAAATTGTCGAAAAGTACGAACACCTCTTTCCTCGTTCATCATTTTTCAATATCACGTTTATTCGGATTCCCCCCCTTCTATTTTCTCAATTGACCTACAATAAAACCGAACGATATCCGAAGTTCTTGAATAAAAAGTTCACCCTTTCTATACTAGATGGCGCAACGATATCACACTCAATCGCGGATAATTCGCAATACTCCAGATAACTCTGCTGAAGAAGTCGAAAGGAAAGATTATAACTAGGTAATCTTCTTTTTACGATAGCTCTTGAAGAAAGTTAATAAAAACGAAACGCGTCTCTTTCGTGGAATGAATCGAAATTGCGTATGAGGGGGGAAGAGATTGGGTGGGGGGAATGAGGATAGAAAAAAAAAGTGAGCCTTAAAAAGTGTCGAAGACAGTTTCGTCTCTTATTAATTTTAAGAGAAGCTTATTTCGAAGAAAAGTGCATTTTAAATTACTTTTAATTCCGACTGCGCGGGAACTTCTTATTGGCTCGTCTAATACACTAATTTAGTGTGACATGCAGTTGCCAATTTATTCTTTATAGAAGGGAAGGATTTTCGCTCGAAAAAAAAGATTCTTTTAATGTATTTTTTATCGATTTTTTTTAATTCGCTTCTTATTTTTCTCTCTCTTTAAATCTTAATATTTTCGCGATGAATTGAATACAAGTTTCATCGTTTGCATCAAAGGATAATTTTTATGATTTAGATCCAATATGTATAAATTTTTTTTCTGGAGTTGGAGCTTATGAGTTAAATATTTATTAAAGGGATCATTTCAAGAAAATTGAGCGCAAAATAGGTTTTTCTATTTTTAATGGGGAAAAAAAATACATATCGTTCTATTTCTAATACTGTTTGCATTTTTACTCCAGCTAAGTTTGAAGTGTGTACGCACACACAAACATTTGTACACATATATATGCATACATATATATAGGATGCCTGAATAAAATGTCTTTAATTTGGAGTGGCCGCTGTACTCAACAGAAAGGTATAAAGTAAAAAGAAAATGTAAAATTAAATAATAAATCTCACTATTTTTTTTTAAAAAATCAGGGCACTTCCAGGGGGGGGGTCCCTTCAGTTGCGTACACAAGGGTGAGGGGAACAAGTCCCCTCCCATAGGCCAACAGATTTTTAATTTTTTCCAAAAAGATAACGCCATTGGCTTTCGTCAATGTACTTTTAGAATGCAAACCCTCTCCCCGTAAGAAAGATCTGTACGCAGTACCGGATCCCTTCGTTGTCTGCCTACAGTCTTGTTTTAGCCATGTTCGCTGTGTGTGTAGCATTTCTGCATTTATAGTAGCAATATCAGGGCTTATTGAAGCGTGGATCTTCCTGAAAAAGATTTTGTCTTTGAAGTAGCCCAAAAGAAAAAATTCCAGTGCAATGTCGTCTAGAGAACTTGGTGGTCAGGTAATTGGGACTCCACGTCCTATCCAGTGCCGGTTTATTCATTAGTCGCTAGGGGTGGGTCCCAGAAGGGTCCGAGTAAGCTAAACTTAATCACTTTTTCCGGTTATAAATTTCGATCTTTCCGTGCCAAGGGGGCCTGTAGATTTTTTGTGCCCTGGGCCTGAAATAAGCTTAAAACGGCCCTGGTCCTATCCATCAGTAAAGAAAATTGCATTCGAAAGTATCCTAACAACTGTAGCCCAGTGAGGAGAATCCCGTGGGTCCCTTCTCGTTGGAAAATAGTATCATGTTTTAAATGCTGCATTTGGGGGATGGTAAAAATTTTCAACATGTCCAAGTAAATGTTTGCCGTCGCAAAATCTTTAGCAAAGAAAAAAGGCGTATGACTATGTCATGTGAAAGTGCACACAACACACTCAGTGATTTGGGAACTGTTTCTTTCCACTTCATATATTGCATGACATTTTCTGAGCTAAGAATTTTACAGTTTATAAATTTTCAAATTAGGAATTTAGATACATAAAGATGTTCATTGTATCAAACTGAATAAGTTTTAATTCTTGTTTAAATATTTTTATTTATACTTTACCGTATTTATACACTTTATTTAGCCTTTATTGAAGATCTTATTAAATTATTTGCTTGTGCATGCATACCTATCTTCAAAGTTGCACGAAAAAGCCTTTTCATTTACTAGTTAAAAAAGGGATAAATGCTGAAATTGGCATAAACGTGATAATTATTTTTAAAACTATAATTCTCTATAGTTTTTTCAAAAATTTGTTTTGATTTTTATCATTTATTATTTTTACTATCCTATTTATTATTTTTGAATCTGTTTTTTTTTTTAAATTTTATGTAGGTGCAAATATATAAATGCTCATATCATGTTCGTGTGTGTGTGTTTATTTTTCAGAATAAATCTACATGAGAATTAGCTATAGATCGGAATATTTTAAGCAAAACATTTTGAAGAGAAGAGAAAAATTCACGTATTAACGACTGTTGACGCAAAATAACTGGCACAATGACAAAATTGAAATTTTAAATGTACATAAAATTACCCAACAAAAGCTGTAAACAAAGGATAAAACAATAATATAGTGATAATTTCCCTCCACTTTCTAAGCTGAAATACACTAAGACCAGTTTCTTAAAAAAAAACTTCTAGATGGCAATTTATAATTATTTGCTTGATATTCGGAATGTATTCCAAAAATTATATGTGTGTATTTAAAATCGGTGTATAAAAGCTTTTTTTTATCTAAATTACTTTTACATAAACCCCATGCAAAGGGAAAAAACATGAAAACAAGTGTCTGTAAGTGATCCACAGCCATGGTGCTGTAATAATCAGTTTAATTATAACTATTTAAGCTTCATCAGCAACAATTTGAATGATTTCAATCACTATTCCTTTCATTTTAGCTTCTTTTCAAATTTAATCCACATTTCCATAAAGATATTATTTTTTGTATAGTTTTTTTCCGGTTCATATGAGCTCAAAATCATATTTGTCTGAATTAACAGTACTTACGTGTTATACCATCGACCGATTCCGCCTCACGAAAAGACATCACCGATTTAAAAAAATGTCTCAAATCGTTATTTTAAATCGAACATGCGCAGGAATGGTTTCCACTGTTGGCTGTAATTTCATCATAGGCTGAATTAGAATTAATGTCTAATCCAGTGCTTCTCAAACTCTTAATACCTGTGACCCAATTTTCAGTCTCACAATTTTCACCCCCCCCCTTCTCTCCATTCAACAGCAATGTATTGAATTCAGTAATAATGTACTTTGACGCTAAAGCTGCAATACGACTTTAATTATAAACCATACAAAGTACAAGGATAAGTATTAAATTTTGTATATAATTTTATAAATGACAATCCCATGGGGGATCACAGATAATTATTAAATGTTCTAATTTAGTATTGATAAATTAATTAACAAATACGCGTTGTGCAGTACTGATACATTTATAAAAGTATTATATAAGGTTAAATGTGTATTTAATTTTTTATTATGTCAGAAGGTATTTGGTTTTGCTACCTTTCATTTTTTAAATAATCTCTTATTTTCGACTTTTTGATACTCTCGTACCTTCCATTCAGGGTCAGCACGCCCCCCCCCCTCTAGAGGGGCATGCCCCACAGTTTGGCATACACTGGTCTAGTATAATTAAAATAAATCATAGTTTGAAAAAACTAAAAAAAAAACCTCTTATAGTTAATCGAACTAAGTTGTATCTTAATCTTTTAGTCGCCAAATCTGGAATTGGGATCTGAAATTAGTCACCAGATGCGGGAAGGGATCTGAAAATGGCAAGTCGTTAATCCTGATGATCCTGATCAGGGCAATAAAAAAATTATTAAACTATTGTATTGTCATCGGTCCTAAGCAAGTGAGCAAAATTTCGAATTAATGTGACCTTTTAAAGTGAGTAAAAATTGAGTTCAAAGATTCCGTTACATACAAGTGAAGCTTATAAAAGGGTGTTAAAAAACGTGCGCTCAAAGTTTTACACTTGATGTAAAAAATTATAATGTTTATTAAAATTTTTAATTAAAAAAGATTTCCAAAATTTTATGTATAATTCATATCTTTCGTACAACTCATTGCGGAATATTTCAACAATTTTCTTACTTGAATTTTATTCAGTCCATTTAATTATTATTTATAAATAAAGCCCAAGCAATCTACTAAGTTTTCTAACCAGTGACACTTAAAAGACCGAAAAATGAATGGTTTTCTCTCCCAACGAGGTAACTATTATACTAATTAACCATAAGAGACTCTTTAAAGCACTTAATGTTTAATTAATTTTTTTCCTCAGAAGATGTGTAAATGAAGGATGTTTTTAAAGCGAGGAAAATAAATTACAGCACTTTTTTTTTCCTTTTTAAAAAACACGAAAATTATCAACATTATTTTATCAACCGAAAAATATTTGCACTGCATAAATAGTTATGTATATATATACATATAAATTCTCGCTTTTTCTAGCGTAATTTTTCTTTTTGTAGAATGGTTGAAAGAAAAAATGTTTTTCTGAAGAAAAAATAATGCATGACCTGTGAGAATTAGGTTTTGTAGATGCTCATGTTTTTTTTTTATTCTGCTCCATTTTCAGATAAAGTGTATTTCATTTTTCTTTTTGAAATTTACATCCACTTTTGAGATTATATTACAGTAGATTCTTTTGATTATACGCAAGCGGATTTTTCAGAAAACCATCATCAAAATTTTTTTAAAAAAAATATTCTGTATTTTTAAGCAAATTGACCGGATCAAATTTTTAAGTTCACTAATGACCAAAGAATTTAAATATTTTTTTCGGGGGGGGGAATCCCTGATGAGGTGCATGCATGCATGTGGCGCACCTCATGAGGACAGGTTGGTCAGGTAACCAGCGATAACGTTAATTTAGAGTTGGGATGTCGGTAAACAAAGGCTCAAGAGTCGTATGGCGGTTTTTGCATTTACGGTCTAGAAAAAAGTTTTCCCTTTTCTTTTTCCTTTGTAATTATTTATTTAAAAAATTTGCCTGCATTTGCATACACATTTAAATATTTAAATGGCTTGACAGTTACTTCTGTATAAACCCCTTCCAGGTTCATTTCATTTCTGGATTATAAATAAAAAATTGTCAGTTTTTTTATGCTTATTTTCAAACATATATATCTTCTTTAACATAATAGCACCATTCGCACTCAAAATTACCCAAAAATTAATGTAAAAAAATCTATTTAAATAAAGGAGTGATTTACCTGTAAAGTTGACTTTATGTATGACAGAAATCATTAGATTTTGGCGTCAATTCACTCTAATTATAAATATAAAGCTTAGAATACCTATCTTTTTTTGAAATTACAAATTTTATTTACATCTTTTGTATTAACATAAATTATTACGAAATAATTAATCGAAATTTAATCGTGTATGATACATTCAAAAACAAGGTACTACACATAAATCAACATCGCAATCTGGGCAGTAGAGAGAGAGAGAGAGAATTTCGTTCCTCTTCTTATCTTCTTCCCTTTACTGTTTCTTTCTGAGCAGCAAATAATACATTGTCATGTTGGGTTAATTTCTTCTCTGTTGGAGGAATATAGTCAACAAAGCATCTTTCAGACTAGCGTGAAACAGAAGGACTTCCTCTTTTTGCAGAAAATCCCCCCGAGAGTCCACTTTTTATTTGTTTGAAGTCATGAAATCATATGTGAAATAATTCGGGAAAGATCAATTGCACAGTTTAAATTTTCCCCATGCCCGAGCGACACTCGGGATGAGCCAGGAAGGTATGGTTCCCCTGCCCGAGCCCAGCTCGGGAAAAACAGGGAAAGGGTTAGTTAAAGTATTTTCCATTCACAAAACTAATCAAGAAACAGTGTAATTATTATTATTAGTTCTGAGGCAGTAAAATTTTAATTTATTGGTAAAAATGCCAAGGGAAGACAAGAAATGAAGACACAGCTTCATTCATCGCATTAGTAATTAATAATTTTCAAAATTCCTTAATACTTTAAAAAAATTGCATTTTATAATAAATTATAGTGGCCCGTCAAACATTTTTTCTTATCATTTAAAAAACATGTTTACTCATCACAACATTGTCTCTACCAAGTCTTGGTTTTGAAACTTGGCGCTGTTTAAGATCGACTGCGTAGAGGTGCTGATGCACCCGCTTAATCTGCCAAGGCACAAACTCCTCTTGTTCGGCAGTGTAGAAGTTTGAAGAGTAGGGTGCGAGCTCAGCAATCGCTGTTACGCTGTTAAAACTACGGGATCCACCGACCATATTTTTCGTTTACTTCTGACTAGTTATTAATGAACAATCAATCAATCATACCTCATTTCTGGTTCATTTTACACAATTTCAATAGATACATGGAGAAGTTAATTCCAGGATATCCAAGCGGCGCCTTTCGGTAAATGTCTTTTAAAAAAAAAAGATATGGAAACAATATTTAATGTCCTATTTAAAATGGTAATGAATAAAAAGTAAGCTCTACATTTCTAAATTTACTCTATTTAGTTGCGTATGTGTGCATGCGCGTGCGTGCGTGCGTGAGTGTGCGTGCGTGAGTATGTGTACGTGTTGAGATCTCCGGAACTTCAGACGTAAAGGCCTTAAAATTGACAGGCATTTTCTGTCCTTTACAGCGAAATCTGTTATATTACTCATCTTTATTAGAGTTGATGCAGTTTTTCTTACATAATTAAATGTTCCATATACATTAAATGGGCTTTTACTTAGTATGTTAAAGAGAATATTACTTATTCATACATAGTCTTTATAATTTTAAAAAAGCTACGTTATAAGCAGATGAATGAATTATAATGTTACGAATTTTCACAAAAATTGGAACATTTTTCTGTCTGAAAGTATGTTTTGAGTATTTATAAGAGCTCCTTTCATATTTTGGGTAGACAGCGTTAAGACTGCCACAGTAAGAACAGGGACCAAAAAATAAGAATATATTTCCAGACAAGAAAATACTCGAACATTAATATTATACTTGGATTTTTATATCTTTTAAAGCAAATTATGCGTTTTATAATTCTATTTATTTGTATATGTGTCGTTCTTTTTATTTTGGTATAAAATTTATTCCATATTTCGTGTATAAGATAATAATAATATCATATATTCATAATTTCTTTTTGGAGGATAAAAGATTTTACATATAACTTTTTTATATATGTTTGTTGTTAGTTTGGAGTACCAAATTATACATTTACTGCGTAGACTTAAGGAAATAATTTATGTTAATGTATAAAACTCATATAACGCAGAAAAAGTATTCAGCCAAAAATAATTTAGTACCAGTATTTTATTCTCTCATCTTCTGTACATTAGAAATGAATAATATGATTAAAACTGAAACAAAGCTGAAGTAGAAAAACTCATATTTTAAAAGATCATTGATTAATATTAATGCAATGGTTTAAGAAACTATTAAGAATATTTTAGGAGTATAAATTTAATTTCTTACCATTGTATTAAGAAATAAAGCTGTTGTGTATATTTTTAAAAATAGTTTTTTATCTACACATGTATTTCAAATATATATAATACAATATCTCTTTTTGCCAAAGAAATAAGAATTTCTCACTTATTCAGTAGAGATTAGTTGATTAACTTAAGCGAAATTTGTGAAACGTATTTATTTTCTTTGCAAACTTGATTTAAAAATTGAATTTAAATAATGGAATAAATTATAGAAACTAAATTATAATTATATACTTCTTATGAGTTCTCATACAAAATTATGAATTCCTTTTTCCCTCTACAATTAACGCAGGTCGAGATCTACTCTACGGTGTATTGCCGAATTCATAATTCTGATACATCACGTGATAACCTCCTGGGAAGTAAAGGAGTGAGAGTTTATTAAAGTCGCATTCAAAGGATCACACGAGGGCTATTGGTGACGGATCTTGTTGTTTTCAACCTCGATCAAGTGACGAGAACATCACGTGAGCTGCTACCTCCTCTCCAAACATCCATACCCCGCCAACGGGAGGACTTTGAGCCAGAACAGATTTAACATGCCTTAGCCCTTCTACACGACAGGTCGTTAGTGGGTCTAAGGGCCTTATCACACACGCGTGATTAGAACAACCATTTCGAGAAATTTTCCGAGCAACTGTGCGGGTGTAGTGTTGCCGTAAACCAAACGATACGCTTTGACTTCAGCTGCGCCTTATCTTCACATTGAAAAATTACTCGCCAATTTTTCTGCTTCAGAAAACAAACATCCAATATTATTTCTTTTATTACACTCGTGCTATTGTTGACGATCGTTAACAGAAAAGCAGCACCATTGTATTAAAAAAATTACATGCTATTAAAATATTATATGCCATTAAAATATTATACACCCTTTCTGATGCGTTTGACGAAGCCGAAGCTGTCATCTTTACCTCCATCTTGTTTATGATACAGAGAGCCGAAAGACCCTATTGGCTGTAATTTTGAGCAATCCTTTCAGATCCCAGGGAAAAAATTGTTTGAAGCTGTTGCTATGGCAAACGGGCAAAAATCGCTCCAAAGGTTTGCTTGAAGGAAAAACTGCTCCAAATACGAATACTTGTGAATAGATCATAAGTTTCGAACCCGTGACTCGAAAACAATGGCCTCGCATTCATGATCATAACCGCTGTCAGATGGTGCAGTTATCATAATATAGTCACTCCGTATGAAGCCTTCAAAGATTTTAATCAAATTGATCTGATCAAATATATCATACTAAAATTGATATACAGCCACAACCTACAAATATTAAAATAAAATCAATACGCTATGGGGAGGGGATTTCAAATATTGTAATAAAAACCAATAAGCTCGAAGCGCACAAGCATCGTGATAAAATTTACATTCGATATTATTATGTGCCTAAGTATTTCGATAGAAACTATATGCTAAAACATCTCGAAAAAACTATATGCTCAAATATCTTTATCAAAATTACACGTTTAAATATCTCGATCAAAACGAAATGGTCACATATTGTATTAATAATAAATCGATATACTTAATTGTTTTAATAGTCACTACACCGAAGCCTGTAGAGATAAAAAACAAAATTGTTCCATGTGAAACATACAACTATTGTTATAAGATCATTCATCTTATATCGTAATAAAATTTTGTGCCCGAAACTACAAATATGCCTATAAAATCTATACTTCCTAAAACTGTTATGAAAAATTGATGTATCTGAAATCTACTAATGACACACTCAGCATCTTTCTTTTACTAATAAAATGATAAGTTAAATTTTGGCTGCTATATAAAAGCAGTGATAAATCCTTGTAACACTTTACCAACTGATATCCACATGCCCCCTCAGAGGTCCATAGACGTTTTCTGGATCTTGATTCACAAGGAGAGAAATTGTATTTGAAGGAGGGGGGTTATATATAAAATGAGCTGAGGAGTTTACGATAAAATATTATTGATACTATTATTTAATAAATAATATACAGTAGAACGTTGTTTATCCGAATCAATTGGGACCGGTTACCGTTAGGATACGCGATTGTTCGGATTACCGAAAACCGAACGCGATCCATGCAGTATATGATACTGGACACTATACAAATATTGAAAATCATCACATGCGGGAAACGTGCTAGAAGAAAAAGCCAAATAGGTACAAAATGTCGCAATTTTACCTTGATTGCGGAAAATAATCACTTATTTTTCGCTGTACCATTGTACACCTTCGTTTTTTTTACTTCAAGGTCTCCGATTCTCTTCAGCAGCAGTAATTAAATAGGACAGCACTTTGATTGTTGTTCGTCCCACTCCATGGCTGTCTCTAACGCAGTAAAAGCGTCAGCATTTGATGAACCCTTGCTACTTCCGTTGTTGTTGTCCTCGTGTTCATCCGTTTCATCATCGACAGTGTCGGATTCTTCTTGCACGGAAGTCACTATCTCGTCATTATTTAGCATTTGAAATCCACAGTCTTCTGCATCACATGCCACCCATGTTTCTACATCAAGAAAACTCAACAAAAGAGCACGTATACACCCCCTCACTTTGAAACAAACTGACCTAATATTCTGAGCAGATGTTTACCAAATCACACAACTGAAATTCCCAAATATCCCTCACCTTGGGATTTCCCGTCACTTTTGGCCTCACAGGAAACAAATGTTGAGCATTGCACTGTTCGGAAACGTATCCGGACTTTGGTTCGGATATTTGACGCTCCGGATAATAAACGTTCGGTTAAACGACGCTCTTCTGTATTGTTATATAAAAATTCATACATTAGTGATACGAAAATATTCGTATTTTCTGAAAACTCTTTTATTTAACGTAAACAAATTTCTATTCCAAGAATATACTTGAAGAAATGCTAAAATGTAGGTCATATTTTTTCCATCATATTATATTTGTAATGTGGCTTTAATAATATAACGCAGTTATTAACAGAAAATTGTAATCACAACTTTATATATTAAGAAGACGTGCTCTTTGGGTGTCTAAATTTTTTAATAAGCTATTATTAAAATATCAACCGCAATCAGTTCTTTAGTGAAGCATCCCTATTAAAACCCAAAGGTATAAGTTTCTATATGTTGTTTGAAATAATGAATTTAATATCTAAAACAGTTTTATAATTAAAAATTTTCAGAAAATGTTTAATTTACATTGTGCATTATATAGGAATTGTTTTACTACTATTTGAAATAAATTCGAGTATTTCATTTAGAAATTGTTTAACTATTTAATTATTGGTCTTTATTAACTTTCAAATAAATATTTCATTTATGAATATTGCATATCCATATGTAGGGGATGTACTAAGTGCATTTGTATATATATTTAGGGGGAAAACACACAAAATCCCATCAGCCCCCCCCCCCCACGAGTAGCGCCCGATAGTTTGAAAAACGTTGGGTTAGGGACATATTTCTGAGTGTTCAAGAAGAAACTTCTGCACATTGCTTGCATTAAATTCTAATTCAAAATGTAAATTTTCAATTTAATTTAAATATAAACTTATCTCCCCAAATCTAAAAATTTAATGTTTTTAAGTTTAGGATATGCAATTTAGCATCATCCGAGTATCTGGACCAATCAGAAAAGATTTTGCGGAAAATCATATGATTTTATTAGCTTTCAGTTAGTCATCGTATAAATAGGCAGGATTTCTGGATAGAACAAGGGCTGCTTTTGTGAACCTCCTGCAAACCGCGTGGGTTAATTTCTAGCTTTCTCTGTTGCCACTTGTTTTATGTTTGCGAGTGTTTTTTCTACGAAATCAAATAAATTTGACTTTGAGGAAGTAACATGTTTCCTCCTCAATCCATTCAACGGCTGCACCCATGAAATTATCTGATTTCATCTAAAAATGCCTAAAATTCAGCCAAATAGCAAGTCTGTACATATATATGATATGGAGTACAACTTATAAGTACTTTAATTTTACAGGTACGTGATTAAAAGCTCTGGATATTTAAAGCTAGTAAAACTGCACGCTGGAAGTAAACAATACAAGCTACATATCCCCTCCCGTCTCAGTAAAAATGCTTGTAATAATTAAAAATATGATTACAGTTAAGATGATTTTATTATTTAATTCTAGGCAGAGGTCAAGGTTAATTTAAAAATTCTTAGAATAACAACGGTACAGAAATCTTCCCTATTTCAAAACAGACGAAGTTTAATTTACTCTGATATGTAATGTAATATGCTATAGAAACAAAACAAAAAAATAAATAAAGGAAATTGAACTCCTCCAGAGCAATGTTCAACAAACCTACTAATTTGTGAAATAACAATAAAATATTATAATGACAGAACATCCCAAGGCAAATACGTAATTTTTAACGCTGCGCAAAACTCTATTACGTTTTCATACAATACGAACATAATTTCCCGACCAGAATAATTTCCATTACTTCCTTCATGCCTTTTAGATCTAATTTCATTTCCAATTCTTATATCCATACCATCTTTTTATTAGCATCATTCAATATCTTTCATTATAATAGATGTTTTCGGTACAATACTAAAAAGATTTAACCGTGTAGGTAAAATGATTTATTACTACCATCACAGCCAGCAAAAGAATTCCCTGCTTGCAGTCCAAATATTCATCCAACTGTTGATCTAGTCTCGCACTGGTGGTTTTTCTAATTTAGATTTTTTTTAAATACAGATCTTCAGTTTGTCCTCTATCTAACGTATGGTTCGTAAAACGATACAATGCCTTTTAACTGGTAGTTAAAGTCTCTAAATGGCTGTTTGGTAGGTCATGATCTCAGATTCTGTCGGGGGTTTGAATCTTTACCTAACTGCCCCGAAATTAATCAAGCGGGTTAATGATTAGCTATGTTCAGACGGGCATCCACCCACTAAGAGTCCTTGTTGTTTGGTTGGTTTTCTTTCTTTCCCTTTAACTGCTTGACTTGCATTGTTTGACTTTCATTTTGCATGAAAGAAAATTCTGTTTCATTTCCTGTAGTAGGATGTTGTAATGTAATCAAACAATGTAAGACGAATAAAAATAAATTCAGGAAATTTATCTTTTACAGTTGTGAGCACGAGCGTCTGACTTAGGGGGAAAAGGGAATTTAACTCAGGACTAAAAAAAAAGTACACTAATTACGGGAATTTATTTGTTTATTTTTACTGAAATCGCATCTGAGCAATTTTTTAGCAGTGACAGTCGGTGGTCAGTCTGTGTGACAGGAAGTCTAAATAGACGAAGGAAACGAGTTTCTAGGAAGGTTTTTTTACCAATTTGGTTTTGTTTCTTTATAATTAACGTTGTTTTGCTGAATTATACAATAGACCCTTGGTGACTTGATTTAAGAAGATTATAGAGATGTCTTTTACAAAAGGCTGTTCTTGTCTCCTTCCTTTGGTAATCATACACTTTCGTTATGTTTATAGTTGTAATTGCGCTTCTATTCAATTTGGCGCGGAAAATTTTGGCAATTTGGTGTAATTACTGTATTGTATTCTTAAATCATCTTTTGATAAAGTAATTTACCTTATAGGTAAAGTATCATAATTTTTTTGAGTCCCTGTCAAGTATTGATGAAAATACTTATGTATACGCTAGTATGTCACTTTTAAGATATTCCTCTGACCTCACTGGGTTTTTAAAGCCCAGTTGGAGCAAAGGAAAGTAATTTTCATTATTACACATGATAATCGTTCGGAAAATCATGATTTGATCTTCAATAGGATTAATTTTAGAACAATAAGACAATAAGGATATTGTTGTATCTACTATATTCTTGCAGGCCAACTTTTTAAGAAGTACGGATATGTTTAAAAAATCTGCGTAATAATTATATTCATGTTTATATATACTGCAAAATGTATTGCCCAATATAAAAAAGAGGCATAAATAAATGTACTTATAATTCACAATAGATATATATGGTCGATAAGGTCATAGACCCCAAAGCTTCTCAAACTGTGGAGCGGGACCCTCAAGGCGGCACGATAACCCTTCATAAGGGGCGCGAGCAAATCGAAATGTCGAAAATAAAAGATTATTGAAAATAATTATTGATTTACTGAAAGAGCGAGGAAAAACAAAATAAATTCTGACATGATTAAAAATAAAATATGTATTTACACTGATATAATATACTTATAAATATATCAGCAATGTGTTTGTTAAATAATTTACCAATACTAAGCTGAGAACAAGTTTAATAATTAACATATTAACCCCATATATTAAATTATATAAAAAAATTTAATATGTTTCTTCATAAATTGAAAGGTTTATAATTAAAGTCGTATTGTAGCTGTAACGCCAAAGTACATTATTATTGAGTTCAATAAATTGTTATATGGAAGGCTTCGGGCGTGATGAAACTTATGATTGAAAATTTGGTCGCAAATATTGAAAGTTTGAGAAGCACTGTCCTAGCCTATTGACTGGAGTACTGAGTTAAAAGACCCAATTTTCTATCCTGTAGTTTCTATAGTCTCATTTAGTGGAAATCTTATTTTTTTTTAGAAAACTTCTAGCAAATGTTATATTACACTGCATTATGTGGCTCACACGTTTTTCAATTACTAAATACTATAAAATACTGATATCGTATTATGTTATAATTGTAACTCTTCTTGAAACCACTGTATTATATATATATATATATATATATATATATAATGATAAAAAAATTATATAAAAATTCCATACGCATTAATTAATTATTTTTATTTTGTTTTCCAGGTATATCTTCTCTGCGTTTGAACTTCTTGTGCTACGGATTTTTCCATGTTCCGTTTGGACTTCAAAAAATGAACCTCCGTATAAATGTGGATGCTTTTAGCATTCAGCGCATTACAGATTTCTTAATAAATTTTGCAATGAACTAGAGTTTTTTCAAAGGCTTATATATTATTGTTAATAAAGCTAAATATCTCTTATTATCTATTCACTGTTCTTGAGCAGATAGGGAGACATATTTTGAAAAATGATATAAAATTTCTTATTCCATTGCGAAGAATAAATCAAAAAGTGGTATTTGAAACAGGGTCTAGAATCACAAAACATATTCAATGTGTGTGAACAATGATATTAATCCATTTAAACAGGTGTTAATTAAATGACAAATTCAGTCATCCCTTCCCCCACCTTTTAGAAAATTTTTTAAATCAACCCTACCCAAGCGACAAAAAAAAGTGTTTTTTTTTTTCAATTTGCTGAGATATTTTTAATATTAAGTACAGAAATGAAATTTTACTATACATAAACAAAAAAATAGTAATAACTATGTTAAATGTCTTTCTAAATTCCTTATCTAAAAATATGTACGACAGTTAATTTTATTACTAGATAGTTAATGCCATTATCTTTTAAAATAACTTTAAGCCTCGAAGTTTATTCTATATACAATAGAATCCCTATTTAACAAATTTCGCGATTTAACGAATTTTTCTCTGTCCCTATTAAAAAAACCCTATTTAACTAATAATAAACCCCGAATTAACGAATTATTTCAACAGATGGAAAAATGTTTTTTATTAGGTATTATTAGAACAAATTCGATTTTTTTTCCAAATGACGTATCCCTTTTGTCCGGAACAGAAAAAGACTTCTCTTTTAAGCAGCAAATTTCGACGGAAAATGGTGCTATTAGAATTATTAGACTTTACAGATGCAGATGAGTCATGGGTGTAATCTATCGTGTAAGTTTAGAATAGGACAGGAAATTCCTTTCTTGTGTCAGCCCACTCCACAACGGAGAGAATATTTTAAGATTTTAACGATTAAGTTAGATTTGATGAAGGATTGCCAGTTTGTGCAATTAAAGTTGAGGAATTTGTTAATTTGGTCGGAGCCCAATGAACAGCGATCCTGATACAGAAATCGATAATGGAACTATTATCAAAACTGTTATATTTTTTATTTCTATACATTGTTTGGAAACTGAGAAAGCATACCTCATGAAGCAGGATATAAATAACGCAGTATTTTCTTCTATACATAAAGTCGAAAAAGAATTTTTTCGAGTCAGGAATCAAAGACATTATCAAACATTTATTACTCAGTATTTTATTTCTAATTTAGTGATGCGTTATAATTTTCACTAATAGTATTTTTAGTGGTTGAATAAAAAATATGTAATTTTTGACAATGGGTATTTGTTATGTAGTTGCTTATTATAGAATTTCCAAATGATAAAAGCAAAAAAAAAATGTATTTTTTTAGACCCCGATATTACGAATAACCTCGAATTAACGAGCAAAATATTCGGTCGCGATCAATTCATTAAATCAGGGTCCTACTATATATTATGAAATTGTCCCGTAAATTAATCTTTTAATAATGTATATTATAACTCATGAGATGTATCTTATGGAATTATAATTCTGGTACATTCCATGAATAATTATACATAGTGATATACATTTATTGTGTGTGATATTTCCTACCTCTGAATCATATAAAATTTATATAATAATAACTTTAAAATCTTGTAGAAATTATGATTCTCAAATAACAAAAATAAGGTTGATAATATCCTCAATGCACCATGGAACCCAATGCTTGGATGAAAAAGTAAATGGTTTTTTAAACTGACTGTGAAAGTAATAAACAATAACACAAGTATTTCACATTGGGAGGGAAAGAACTAAAATACACAGATATATTGAATAACTATATTTTAATTAAATTAATTTTAACCTAAGAGATATTATACGGGGTAAATATTGAACTGAAGAAAAAATATATTCGATTCATATATGAATTGTTCCATATTTCATATTGGAACAATTAATTTAGAAGAATCCTGTCGTAAAGTGCAATGAATTTATTTTAAATAATGAATTTATTATTTTTCTCTAGTTAAAAATAAAATAAAATAAATGAAAAAATTAACAATAACTTTACCGTCTTACTTTATGTTATGCACTGAGATATTTTCGCTATAAATAAAAATAATTTACCGCTTCTTATGCTACACGTTTTTCACAAGCATTTCATACAATGGATTTTTCTTTTAAAAAAAGCATCATGTAGACAAAACGAAATTCCAAAATTCAAAAGACCAGAAAAACTTTTAATGGGAAAAATAAAAATGTTCTATAATAAAAATAAAACCAAACGATATTTATTTTTTGTACACTTATATCATTTCCTGCCGCATTCTTAATTCTATTCTTTCTCCTTTGTCTTGTTCTAAAACTTTTAAACAAACGAAATGCTCGAGCTTCTATAAAAATAAACATTTTTTTTCTCGTTTCCTTTCTCAGAATTTAATAAAAACCCTTTCCCACAGAGTGATTGATTCTTTTGTAATTCTTTTTCTCACCAGCCAGAGCAGCTCAGATGTCTTTTTTTTTTATTTATTTTTTGTTCTTTTCATATAAATAACATTAAACATCAAACGTCGTGTTTCTCGAAACAGTACGGCTCTTTCTTTGTGGTTTTGTTTACAGCTCTCCTCTCCGAGCATTCGAAAAACATTTCTGCTCCACTGAACGGCGTCTTCAGGCTCTCTGGAAAAGTTCTATGCTCCACTGAAATCGAACGAAGACAATTGCAATTTCAGAGTTCGGCAATCGTGCATTGTTGATGGTCTTTCGATCTGGAAATGAAAATAAAACTTTTAGTTCTCAACTCCGCCCTCTTCCTACCAGCTCGAGATGAGACTTTAATGATCTGTTCCCGAGCTGTATAGGCTTAATGAAAACATAACTCAAGTTAACTAAATGAGAAAATTGGCTGAAAATAGTTGTTTTCACAACCGTGGAATTTGTAATCATTTTGAAAGTAGTCTATTTGTTGAAAGTTTTGTGAAAAGTTAATATTTTTTTCCAATGTTTCAAAACAAAACAAAAAAAAGGATGATTCAAAAGAAATTAAAACATCCGGCATGTACTTAAAAGAGTTATTTTATTGTTTATCAAACTGTGTAATTGCAGTCTTCTAAATATTTAACGTATATGCAACTAGTCAGTCATATCACAGGTTGCCATATGGATAGATATTATGATGCAATTTAGGCGACAATGAAGATAAATTTTGTCGCCAAACTGAGCAAAATAACAAAAGAGGAATAAAAGCTGCCATAATGAAAAACTTCTATACTTATATCAAATAACAATGATAGTACTTAAAACATTAAATATTCATACAGCTATTTTGAAAGTCGCCAAATATTAACTTTGGCATACGAAAGAAAAAAAATGGTGAGTTTGCTAAAACTCATGGTGACAAAGATAAATTATGTAAATGAACTCAAATACCAAAAAGGTAATACTGAAGATGAAGAATAAAATATTAGATTAAATTTTAAATTGGTTTATTTATTGTAACTATAACACAAAAAAATAATTTTTTGATACCTGTGCCCCAAAAATTAACTTTAAGTATATATTTCGTTTTTTGTGATAAACTATGATGTTTTAAATATTAATTGTGTTGTGCACCTAATTTTACAATATGGTTTTGTTTAACAGTTTTGATTTTCTAATTCTGGTCCAAGTTCATGTTTTAAATTATTTTTAGTTCACATGTTTTAAATGATTTTTGTGAAGTGTGGCTCATTTAGTAATAAATATGAAGCTAACGACTTTAAATAAACTTTTAACACTAAATTGAATTAATGGGATAATTTTATTAATTTATTTATAATTGCAAATAGTGTTGGTATATTATTTTTTATAGCAAATATTACTTTTCTTTTTGTAACTAAGTCTTGTATGAGAAATTATTCGTTTGAATGTTAAGTTAAAACTATGATGTTTTGAATGGTAGTTGTGTTATGCACCTAATTATAATTTGATTTTGTTGAATAGCTCTGATTGTCAAGGTTAGGTTTTAAATTATTTAAAGTTCACATGTCAAATGATTTTTGTGAAGTCTGGTTAACTTAGTGATAAATATGAAGCTAACGGGGTCAACTTTTAACACTAAATTGAATTAATGGGATATTTTTATTTATTTATTTATAATTGCAAATATCGTTGGTATATTCTTTTTTACCAGCAAATATTGCTTTTTTTGTAATTAAGTCTTGTATGAGAGATTATTCGTTTGAATGTTAAGTTGAAATTCTTAAGCAAATTCAACTTAACATTCTAAAGAAAAATTTGACTTAACTGAATTTGAATTAAATGTGACTCGTGTGTGTGTGTGTGTGTGTGTGTGTGTGTGTGTGTGTACTGAAATGATAAAAAAAACCCGGATACATTAAAATTTAGACAACAACGCACTTGCATTCTTTTTCCCCACAATTTCAACTTGCATCTTTTTTATCCCGTATATATTTAATTTTTTTTTTGTTTCCCTTATATCGAAATGTGCTTTTCTTATTCCCCTCAGGGTAAGAATTATAAACACGTTTTGTTGAAATAAAAAAACAACAACAACATTTGAATAATTAATTTAGCTAGGTTTTTCGATATCGCCGGAAGTTAATCAAAGAAACATAGCTTTAAATGATAAAAAAAAGTTTACTACCTTAAATTTAATTAGTAATTACGACAAAACTAGAGAAAACCGATGAATTCTTATGCATTTTAGAAAATTAAAAAGTTGTCAAGAGACATAAGGCAGAAACTACTCAACACTGATTCATAATTATGTGGTAACCATATCTGTACTTTTTTGTCAAGAGTATTACATTATTTTTGAAGAACTATATCATTTGATTGGTTGGATAATAACGTCATATTTCAAAGTAATACCAGGGCTATTGGCGAAAGACCTCGTAATTTTGCGCCATGATCAAAGAAATCCATCGAAACTTATCATTTCTATAAAATCAGTGTCTAAATTATTATTTATTTTTTTGCATAACAAGGAAAAAAAAGCAAACAAAAAAATCTTTTTCATTGCGGTTTTACATAAATAGAAAAAATGCTTGATAATGTAAAAAAAATGCTAATTTTTTAATTAGAAAATGTTATATTACTCCTTTCTTTTGGATTATCTTGAGGAAAAATAGTATCAAAAAGCTTTCGCTTGAAGAATCGCTACTTTCAGGTGATAAACATTTGATGTTACACCTTTACGCAATCTATTTTCATATAAACAAACTTCCATACAACTTTGAAACTTTGAAGATAATACAGGGTGGTCCCGAATTGCATAGCATAAACTTTAAGGGTAGGTACAGAACATTGTAGCAATCATTTATTGTATAGGAATGTATGGGCGCAAGCACGTTGGGAGGCACAAACACAAAAAGTAAGAGACGAAAGGAAAGACAAAGGGTTTATTGAAAGCGTCGTTGACAAGTATAATGTTACAATAACTGTTCATAACTGCTCGGCATATAAGATATGAAGTCTAGCTGCAACGAACATTGCTATACCACTCACTGGCAGTCGGAAACGATAGTCTGCCGGATTCTAAGATTGTACTCCCTGAAAATGGAAGATGTGTAAGTGAACAGTCTAGAAACGGTCTGATGACTCACTTACGGGATGAGCAACAGTTCTTGTACCTGACTCGGGTCTATCAGCCACAACGTTCAAGAAGCTTTCTTCCAGGCTTGGACTGTGTACAGGTTTTCGTCGACCAGCATCATATATGGTGACGTGGGACGAACGTGTTTCACGAAGCTGACGATGTAACTGTTGAAAAATTCTGTGATCTGGCATTCGTCAATCAGGAAACTGCACGTAACACAATTGTAGAAAAGCTTTTCCATTACCATTTGAGCGGTTTTACATGTAATGTACGTCTGCATTTTCGGCATACGTAAAGTCTCACATCGTAGACTTCAGGGCAATTGTGAATGGCGCTTTCGCCTACTGAAATGCATCCTGTTGAATAGCGGCTAGAGATCTACTGCCCCTTACTGGCAAAACAACCAACCGATAACTGTATTTCTCTTTTCTTTTATTTCCCCGGTTTTAACCTCACCGCGTCACTTGCACCCATACATTCCTATGCAATAAATTATTGTTACAGTGTCCTGTATCTACCCTTAAAATGTGTACCATGAACTCGGGACTTAAAATGTGTACCATGAATGTGTTATATTCTTTGTACTACTAATTGCTGCTTCATCATCTGAAATCCCACGCTCTGTGACATAAGGTTGCATAAGCAACAACCTACAATCACATTAATATTTTTTACGGCATGTTTTCGTAAGGAGAAACACATTAAAACAGAAACTTAAAGTACCTCAAAGTTTTGGAAATTGATACCATTCTTGAAGAAATGCTTTTTGTATTTATTCTTTTATTTATAGCGAGTGTTCAAATCCTTCATATATTTGTCATTTGCAATAAACATTTCAAAAAGCAGTAGAAATGAAAAAAAGCCAATAAAGCAAAAATATTCTTTTTCTTTTTATTTAAGATATCTCTAACCAAGTAGTGGAAATCGCTAATTTTGTAGATGTCGACGTTCAAGCTGATCGTAGGCTTCAAAGATTAGTCGTATGGACGAAAATTGAGGATGCTTTATGTTATATAAATGGAGCTGAACATCCAAGTACTCATGAGGGTGTGTAATGGTTGTTTCAAGAAAGAGGTATCAGCTCTTGGAAGGCTTCCTCATCACTTGAGATTAACTGTCGTAACCTTCATTTGTCTTAACTGAGTATCATTAATCTACGTGACAATATATCCAATTACAAAAGCTTGAATTCTTTCTTATATATTTTTGATAAATTAGTGAGGAGAAAATCTTGCTTTCATTGTCACTCTCTTAGGTTTTATTCTGTTTGGATAAAAATATATTTCTTTCTGTTAACCTATGTTCATTTTCCAAAGTTAATGCAAATAGATAATAGCTTCCTCCGTTGGCTTTCTTGCTACGAAATAAAGAATAGATATAACATATTATATTACGGAAATGATCATTTAATTTGAGTGTAGGAGTTATTGCAATTTTAATACAGTCCCGTTGATGTTGATAATCATAAACTGAGTCTGGAATAAGATTCATATTTAATAATGTTTCAAGTTACATTGAATATTCTTTAGTTATATATACACTCTGTGCTGGCCACCGTAAATGCAACACCAAGAAAGACAAGAGAAAGCACAACAAAATTTATTTTGTAGATAACATGTTGACCGAGTATCAAATGATTAAATTTATAGACTTATGTGAAGTGTGGCTCTTGCCAGAATCAGTAGCCAGAGTAGCCGCCATTGTTGGAGATCACCGCTGCCACACGCCTCGGCATTGATTCAAAGAGACTTTGGATGTGTTCTTGGGGTACAGCAGACTAAGCAGCTTCCACACGTTGCCAAAGTTGATCTGGTGTGGCAGCTGGGGGTGTAATCTGGGTCAATCGTTGAGCAACCATGGACCACATGTTTTCTATCAGCGAAAGCTCCTGAGAGCGAGACGGCCAGGGAAGCAATTCAATCTGGTGATTGACGAAGAACCTTTGGACAATGCGTACCACGTGTGGTCGCGCGTTATCCTGTTGAAATATGGCTGTGGCCAAGCCCTGAAGGTAAGGAAGGACAACTGGCTCCAACACCTCGGAGATGTAGCGCTGGCTTTTTAAAGTACCGGCAATGCGTACTAGAGGAGTGCGAGAGTGATATCCAATACCACCCCATACCATAATACCCGGTACTGGACCATTGTGGTGGTGCATAACGCTGCTGTTCAGCATCCTCTCTCCACGGTGTCTCCAGATTCGAATCCGACCATCGCGGTGTGGCAGACAGATGCGTGACTCGTCAGTAAAGACAACTTCATTCCATTCTGCAGCCCACATTCTTCTTTCATCGCACCATTGGTGACGGAGACGTCTGTAGCTCTGCTTCAAGGGTAGACCAAGCAATGGACGTCTTGCAGACAGACCACTCTGCTGTAAACGGCGTCGAATGGTACGCGCAGACATTGAATGATGCGTTACAGACTCAATGTGCTGCGCTATGGTTCGTGATGTGACTGAGCGATCCGTCACTGCCATGAGCACAATTTGCCTGTCCTGACGTGAAGTGGTGCACTGAGATGGATGTGATCGACCACGTCGGTCCGTCGTACACTCCTGCATCCAATGGTCACATATCCGCATTACAGTTCTTTGGTTTTGTCCAACACGACTACCGATTTCCCTGAAAGATAATCCACAATCTCGGTAGGCCACTATCCTTCCTCTGTAGAACTCGGATACTTGATCAAAAGCTGGTCGCTGTTTTCTACGAGACATAACTGTTCCTTTTTTGAAAAAAAACCACAAGAAAAGCACAATTGCCGAACTTGAAATCTTCGAAATCTCTAGGCCTTAAATAGCGCTTTGAGGTGGCGCCACAGGCGTGCGTGATGTGTGTCTGCGCTGAAATTCTAATCATTTGCATATCTCACCTCCGCTAATGCATGTTGTAAATTTCATGTTATTTGCGTGTTTCCTTCAGGGTGTTGCATTTACGGTGGCCAGAAGTGTATATAGTTATTATATTCTGTTAGCCTAAAATAAAGACTTACATTTGCTATTTTTTCTCAAGAAAAGCAATAAATTGTAAATGCGTTTGCTTAATGTGAAGAATTAAGTTCTCGTTTTTTCCCCCTTTAAAGTCTCTAAGAAGCCAGAACTGTAAGTCATTTACCTGTAGGAAAGTAAAATTAGTGGAAAAAGTCAACACATGGGTGGCAACTCGTGCCACAAATTCTAGATAATCTCTACGAAAGGATTTTTAAGCCCATCTTCCCTATCCAGTGGGGAAATTAAAAACAGTTAAGAAAGAAGTAATTAAGTACTTCGTTTTGCACTGTGGCAATGATAATTTTTGTATCGATATATTTTTATTCAATTGATCGCTGTATGTAATACTACCGCCTGATTTTTACATCTGTTTATCTAGTAATTATTCTATAGGTCACATGGTTTGCGTTATAAATAAAATTATGAAGAAAAATTTAAAATGTGTTTGTTTATTTGAAATTGAACAACACGGGCCTCGGACCAATTAAATATATCACACCTTTGTAAGACGTTTTGAATGACTAACAGCCTTTATTAAAGCCTAAATGACTAACAGCCTTTAAGACATATATAAATGGAGGAAACTTTCTAACATAACGACAACAACAACAAAAAGTCTTCACTGATAGTCTTCTTTAACTTTTCTCTTTTTTCTTAGTAAATATTTTTTTTGTTATTATTATTCATTAAAAAACCTATAATATATATTTCCTCATTACGAGATTTTACTTAAAAATATTATCGTACAGTTTTTACTCGCACAAAAACTATCAAAAGGCTATTTATTTGTTAATATTCTGTAGTTATACTCTTATCTATTTAAAAATTTCGTATTTGTAGATTCGAAAACATTATTTATACATAATACTTCTCGCATGAGCTCCGCAGAAGGATTTATATGTTTTTTACTATTATCAAAGATTTAAGAAACATTTATAAACATTCTGAAAACTGTATTTTTCTCTGCTACATTTCCCATTATTTTTGACTAAACGTAAAATTTTTCCTTAAATCGTATTTTTTAAAACACATTTTGTGTTTAATTTACCGAAATATTATGTACATGAAGTAAGAAAAGGTATAAAACATTCCTTTCCACTACTTTCAAAAGCAATTTCTATTTTGAAATGCATTTCTCATACTTATTTATTGCCTTTTTACTATGTAAAAGATATGCAATTATCTTTCATTTTATGTGATTTTTCAAAGCTTCGTTGAAAACAATACTTTAAATATGCGTTTTAGATAATTTTTATCGTTATAGGGGTAATGACTTCCTCGTTTTGAAAAACAAAAATTTATACACATCAGTTTGGGATGTAATCAAATTAAAATATTCCATAAAAAGGAAAAATTCTGAATTTGCCTTTTCATGTATGACGGCTTTCTTTTGCTTCTTGCCTATTTCTGAACATCCAATTCATTTATACAGAAAAAAAATATTTGTTTTATTTACAGTAGTGCATTGCAAAAAAATTGGTACTTACGTATTATCGCAACCCATATTATAAAACGAAGTACATGGATGCCAATTCAGAGCATACAACAGATAGGGCACAGGGGCTGCCAACTTGGCGAGTTATTAATAGAGCCAGCGATTGCTGCAATAATACGTAAGCACTAAAAAATTAGATAATTTTTTTTTCCAATTTATGTTTTCAAAGAACACATTCAACTTAAGTTTTTATGCAAATTTTAAACATTTTTGCAAATTAATACAATTTATTACTTAAAAAATCAAATACTTTGAAACAATAACTAATACATATTTTAAAGAGACCCTTATTAATTCTCTCTCTCTATGATAAAAGAATCGAAGCAAAAATTTAAAAAAAAGTCAGAGAACGCTGAGTGAGTGTGAGTGAATATATTAACGTCGCACTATTCTTCGGGTGAGGAACCTCGTAATTTTGAACCATGATCAAATAAAGAGGATGACACCCCTTCTCCTAACTTCCACACCTCACCAACGGGAAGATATTTTACCCTCGACATATTTAACGCGCATCGGCCACCTCTGCACGGAGGATCTTCAGCGGTACAGGCTCGAACTCATGAAAGTCCATTACCTTGACCACTAGGCTACCGAGTCGATCAGTGGACGGTATACCTCTTTTTTAAGAAATATTGACTACCCATAACACTAAGAGAATATAATTTTTGTTCTAGTTTTATAAATTATTTTTGAAATCGTCTGAATTATTTATTGTATTATTTGAGTATGTATAAATACCACAGTTTTATGACAAAATTGCAATGGCCACTGTATCTGGATGATAATAATTGTGACTTTGTGGTTGACTTTATCGAGTCTTGGACACGAAACCTAGTGAAAATGAAGATCCTCCACATAAAGGGGGCTAATGCACAATAAATCTATCGAATCTTAAAGTGCTCCCATTGGCGTGGTGTTGAAGTTAGGGGAGGGGGGATGTCGTTCAGCTCAGGTGTCGTTCTCATCACTTGACCGTGACTCACACTAACGAGGTCTATTCTTAATAGCTCTCGTGCTGTTTCATTAGGTGACAAAAACAAAAATCAATCAATGGCAAGTATGTAATATATAATAAAGACACTATTATTACCAATATCCTTATCAATCTTCATCTTCGTGTCTAATCATACACCCCCTCAGGGGGCTCACCTTCTTTAGGTGAGTACGGGTGTCACAATCCCGAGGTGCCCTAGTGATCTTTTCTTTTTCCCACGGGGTTTACTGTCTTTGGTAAACACGGGCTTCACGAACCCGGAGTACCCTAGTGATCCTTCTCTATTTTCGACACTCTTTCTTGTCATTCAATTCATTCTTTCTTTCTCTCTTCCCGTCTAGACCACAGATATTCAAACAAATGTTTGGCGCAGTATAGCCGAAATCGGCTCTTGCGCCAATTAAACCCCAAATTCACTCACTCACTCTAATCATACACATAACTATAAGAAATATCACAATCTAGCGTTAAAGATTGCATGATGTTTCCTTTCCATTATTTCTGTCATTAGTACGTACAATGATACATGACAATAAATGCGCTGAAAGTTAGAAAAATGCACATGAAAATTCTCTTAACTCTGGAATCTTTAAACCTCAATCGTTTATTGAAAAAGAATGACTATATGCTTCATACAAATTCTCTTGAATTTTACATATTAAAATGTGGCATTCACACAACTTAAACATCAAGAGCCGTAGGCTCCTAATGTGGCTCTTACGGACCCCTGGGAGTCCTTGTGACTGCAGAGGGAAAATCAAAATTAATTTGGGGGGTGCGTGAACAGTGTTAGGTGTCCTGCAAAAGTTCTAATACGAAGTAAAATATTTGCAACCCTTTTCCATAAAAATAAAAATTTAAATAAATAGCAACGATTTTTACTAGCTAAGAAAAATTTAGAATATATTATTGCGAAGATCTCATTGGTTTACACATCACACTAGAAAAAAAATGTGTTTCTATTTTTAATACAAAAGTTATAATCTGAATAAATACTTCTTTAAATATCACAATGTTGAACCTATACTTTATTTTTACACCAACATTTGCCATTCAGAGTAACAAAGTTAAAGTAACATTTACCATTCAGAGTAACAAAGTTAAAGTAACAGTTACCATTCAGAGTAACAAAAAGTTAAATTAACATTTACCATTCAAAGTTAAATTAACGTTTACTATTAAGAGTAACAAAGTTAAATTAACGTTTACTATTAAGAGTTAAATTAACATTTACTATTCAAAGTTAAATTAGCATTTACCATTCAAAGATAAATTAATATTTACCATTCAGAGTAACAAAGTTAAATTAACATTTACCTCTCAGAGAAACAAAGTTAAATTAATAATTTTCCTATTGTGATTTGAAATAGTTTTTTACTTGTGGGTTCATGGCCAATATTTTGGTATAAAAAGGGGTCCAGGTATGCATTGAGTTTGGGAATCACTGATGCAGACCCGGTAATCATAGAAATCAAGCAAAAAATCTTTCAAAAATATTAAAATAAAAATATATATCTCAAAAGACGAAACATGAAAAAGCTCTAATACTTTCTGCTTACTATGTCACATTGACATTTCGAGAAAAATACTTCTGAATTCAGATAAACATATATTCAAGGTCACATGGATGTCATTTAGCGTCGATTATGGTGAAATCTATTTTGCATCGTTGATGATTTCTGCATATAGATTTTGAAGATATAATCTCAAAAACATGTTTATAAACAATAGTCAGAAGCCTTTAGCGAGAGCATCATCCAGCATTTTCTGAAGAAATGACACATGATTTTGATCATTTAGATGGGAACGCATGCTAACTTTCCTGTCATCTTTTCAGATCATTTCTTCAAGAAAAATCCTGTTCTAGACACAGCGCAATAGCCATTACGTGTGTAGAACCACAGTTGAGCAATTTCAACCACAAAATATCGTGCAGACGGCGAACATCAAACATCAGTAATGGTGTAAGATTCCATTTCTTTCAAAAGAACTATACGTTGTAAATAGGTACTTGGCAATAAGATAGCATAGGAAAATACTGGAAATTCATCTTCTATTTCACACGACAAAATGACTTAATACAAAATAAAGCACCTTGCCGTTGAATCAGATACATGATGGATTTGTAATGTATGGAAGTAGATATTCCTTGTTTAACCATAGTCTTAATGGTCAAATCAGTTTCACCAAGCAATAGAGAAAACAAAATTCAGAAAATAACTAACTATAATTATATGTGACAAAAGTAGATGTATAAAATATATAAAAAACAGAAGATTATCATAGTTTAACAAAGTGATTAAAATATTAAAAATGTGATGAACTCAAACATAATTTATGTTTATCAGCCATAGACGTTTTTGTTACCTGGGGTACCTCAACACATTAGGAGCACGTTATTTAAAAGTAGTTCATTAAAACATTACAAATGCTTTTATAAAGATCAATACCAATACGTATTAATACTTAACCAACAATATTTAAAAAAATGTTATCTAAATCTTTCAAAAACCAAAATACTAAGTGAAATTTTAGCAATTTTTTTAAGCATACAGAAGATTTTTTAAAAAAATATACAGAAGCAAGTAATAAACTTATATCAATAAAAGGCGTTGTTAAAATAAACTATATACATTCATCTATATATCAGTGCTAACATTTTAGAATTGATTAAATAAATATTATAAAAAATGTGACATATTTATGAGGTTATTATTCAAATAGTAGACCATAATATAAAAATTATTCGTATAGTAAGTATTATTTTGGTACATTCCCCCAAGAAAATAATACAAGTACCAGGTTCACAATAAGTTAATAGAAGTACATTTATAATATTTTAAGTTATCAGAAATATCATTATAGATTTAGAACCAATTAAGTGCCTACTTCTGGTAGATTAAATGACTCACTTCCTTTTCTTCTAAATTCATATAGTTTATTGTAACTTGGCCATAAGTAACGTAAAAACAAAACAAAATATGTTTCGTAAAATCAAAAGGTTCCTCTATTCAATAAAATAAAAATCCTAAAATATGTGTTGTTATTTGAATTGGTCATTTCAATGCGTACGAATACCTTAAATTCAATATAATATTAAAATTTCAGCCCCCTTTCAGATAATGGTCCGTTTTTTTAGTGCATTCAAACAGTTAATTAGCTATCCCCAATTATTTCTGTTAATGTAATTATAATTTTTATTTTAAAGATTGAAAGGGAAAATATAACTACAGGAAAAAATGGTTTGTATAAAGACCATGAAGAAGATATATGTTTCATATAAAAAAATTAAATGTCTCCCAATCAATTAAATCTATAAAAAAGTATCAATTTTAATAAATTGTACTATTCCACTAAAATAAACTGAACTATTCAATTAAATTGTCTTGTGACATTTTATCATAATGAGAAAAAAACCATTTTAATTAATTTTAAAATTTATTATTTTTTTATCTCGATTGAAATATCTACATTCGAATAACCTGTCAAAGAGTTCTGTAGAAAAATCTTATGTGCTTTTTAAAACAATTTTTTCCATCTAAACTTTAAAAAACATTTTTGATATACATTTGCCTGGTATTTGTTATTTGAACATTGTATTTGTATCTTCAACTCGTACTTAAATTCAATGCTTTCATTTCGGTTTTCTTTTTAAAGAAGTTTTGTAAAATGGCTGTTAGTGTACTATCAATAAAATGTGCTCAAGTTGATGTATTTACTATAAAGGAGAACAAAAATAGATAGTTGTCCAAAAAACAGAGTTTTCGATATAACAGTTTAGTCAAGATTGATGTCCATTAGATTATGCATCCTCTTCGTTAGCAAAAACAAGACCGGTATCTTGACTGGACTGAGCAAAATTGTAACTTTTCTTTTTGAAGATCCTATTAAACTACAGTTGAGGCTTATTGAGTTTTCCTTCATCAAAGCCAAAATTCATGAACCTACATGCAAAAAATAAATTAATTATTAAAGAAATCTTTATTGATTTCCTTAATTTAATTATATTTTACATTTTCTTCTCAATTAATTGAATGCTTATCAAGAATGTTACTTGATAATTGTCATCAAGAATATTATAATGCTAAAGTTCTTGTAAAAGATAAACAAGACGTTTTTTGCACCAGTAAATTTTTAATAAATGCAATTTATTTTAAATTTCTTTTACCTTAAACGTGTTTACTCAATGCTATAATACTGGATATTAGCTTATATTATTTCCGTAGCATTCTTAATGTGCTTAATACAATCCCAAATAATGTTTTCATTGATTTATTATAATATATATACAGGTGGTTATCAAAATGAAGGAAGCACCTTAGACTTATAAAGGATCATTTGTTAATGTGGTGTAAGACCGCCTTTGACATGTAATACATTTGCTAGGAATTGATTTATACAAGTGCTGAATTGCTTAGAGGAATATTACAATTTTCTTCAGTGAGATTTTGGGAAAGTTCTGCGAGAGATGCCGTGGAGGACATGTTGAACGTATTGAACGCTCTGAAATATACCATAACGGTCAAATTATATTGAGGTCGGATGACTGTGCGGGCCAAGATACATGTTTATAATTTAATCCTCCTATTCATAAAACCATAATTAGACAAGTCCCACTGCATGGTTAGGGACATTATTATCCTGAAAAATTCCGTCTTCTACAGGAAATAATGTTTGCTACCTATTATGGACCTGGTCATCTAAAATTTCTTTATATTTCTTCCCAGTGATCTTTCCTTTCAGGGTTACGATTGGTCAAGCGACATGGCTGCCCATATCATGACAAATCCACCTCTATGCTTGACAGTTGGAAGGAGACAATCACGATCATAACCTTGTTCAGGTATCCTCCAAACGTACACCCTCCTGTTGTAGGAAAAAGTGAAAAAGACCATTCATCAGACCATAGTACTATCTTCCACTTATCAATTGATCAAGTTTTGTGATTGTGACACCACTGTAGACAACGTTTCGCATTAACATCCGTGAAAAGTGGCTTGGAAATTGCTGTTCTGCAGTAAATGTTCTATTTATAAAGGTGCTTTCTAACTGTAATCATTGACACTGGAGAATCCAAATGCTGATTGAGCTCTGTGGTCACTTTTGCTGCAGTTGTTCGATTTTTAGATATCAAAATCCGCTTCAATAACCGTCGGTCTCTTTCACTTGGCTTCTCTTTCCGTCCACTATTTTACTTTTCGGAGCTTGTCTTGCCGCGCTGTGTGTATTCTGTGATGACTTTAGACGCTTTACCTCTAGAAACGCCTAAAAATTGGGAGGTTTCGGTCACACTTTCTGGAGAAAGTGTGACTAGACGGGCTCCTACAATTTAGCCTCTTTGAAAATCTGAGAGGTTTGACATTTTAGACTTTTGAAACAAAATCCAAGACTTACAGAACTTTAATAAACTTACCACACACTTGCAGAATGTATGCATTTTTATATATAAGAAATAGTAGCTGTTGTTACATTTTAATGCTTACGAAGGGCATTCAAAAATGTCCCTTTTATTTACAAGTGTTTCTATTATTTCGATAACCACTGTGCGTGTGTTCGGGTGTGTGCGTATCCATATTTAATATTTTATTATAAAAATATTTTCACATGTATTTTGTTTTAAATAAGATTAATATTTTAACTACACCATACTATTTAATTTACAAGTGTGATTAGCCTGCTCAGACCCGAGACAAAGTAAAAGCTTGATATTTTGTAAGAGGTACTTAAATAGTTGTTTTGATCACTCTGATGTAGAAAAGTGCAATAATTTTTTTTTTAATTTATAGAAGCTAGAGAGGATGTATCACATGTGATACATCAGGAATAAGACACTACAATCAGAATTTTTTAAGTATTAATCAAGATTGGAGTAATTAATTTAATCTTAGTCTTTAATCACACAATACATACAATTCATAAATTCAACATGAAAATTAAGTTTTATTGGCGTTTTAGATACGTATTGGTAGTATTATTACATTAACATTATTTTTTATTTTCGTCGAAAGCACTGAAACCATTTCTAGTAGTTGTAAAGCATAGAAAAACCTTGTAGTCTGTACACTGTACAGTTTTATGGCCGAGCATTTCTCATTCCTGCCCCTACTTGGATGAGTCCTATCCCCAACCATTTCAGGCATGAGCGTAGCTTCTTTGTTACGAGCTGCTTGATGTGGAATGCAAGTTGTAACAGCGTTAAATGAGTTAAAATAGAAAGCAAACATATCAACTAAAGATTTTAACTCAAAAATATTTCTATCAATCTTCAATCCCCTAAAATATACTTAAAAATTAAAACCAAATTTACTTAAGAAGTATGTTTATAAGTGATTGGGCCCCATTGTATCACAAGTGACACAAACAAATTTCACTAGTCATTATGCTTTAATATTTCACTAAAAATTTCTTTCTTTGCTGTTAACTAGTGAAAATTACATATACAAAGAAAAAGCATATTTTAAAAATAGTTAATATTTCTATATACATAAGAAAAAATACTACGTGCACACATCTTGTTTTGATTCAGAGACTCTACTTTAAATCGCTATCATGGACAGTTACTACCATGTGTTGATTAAAGGAGGAAATTATATGAGGTATTTCACTTTGTATTTCATGTGGCACAAACGGTCCCAAATTTGTTTTTGCTGTTCAGCCTTCACAAAAAAATATATGAAACTTTTGTATCACATGTGATACAAGGGAACCGAGGAGGTTAAACAAAAGGATAAGGGAAGGGGCCCACTGGAAGGATAATCTATTTAAAGTAGAGGGAAAATCCATCATATCAACTAAAAATAAGCTATGAATTTAAAAAAAATTGTTCCATCACAATTGAAGCAAAATTAATTCAGATACCACATTTTCCTAGTGAAATTTTTTCTCCCACTAGACGTTTTTAACAGTAGGAACAATTGCTGCTCAAAGAAAATGATGATAATAAAAGATAATATGCCCAATGTGGCCTTTTTTTATGAAATAATTTCGGATGATATACTTTTTTCTTCATATTTCGCTCTTCAAATATGCAGAGACACTAGAAAGAATACTTTATTAAAAGAAATATATATATATATATATATATATATATATAATTGCGTGGAACACTTTAGCGGGAGAAAAAAAGTGAAATTTGTTCAACTAAAATAATTTATTAAGACACTAGATATAAATTAATAAAGTGTTATTTATATTTATATATGATTTACTCACCAAAATTTGAACACCTTTGAAGGGTTTTTTTTTGCGTGTTTTGATCGTTTTATTAAAACTACAAAACTCCTATATTTATTATGAAAAAACCTTTATCACAAACTCGGAGGATAAAGAACAGATCGTCTCGGCCCAGTTAAATAAGTGACCAGTGAACCGAAAAGAAGACAGTACATCCTGTAATTTTCCCTGAAAACTTATTTCGAAAAAGTGAACAGGGCATTTATATGATAATGTGATAAATACGAAGATTAAATTTAGAAACTAGTTTTATCGTCAAAAATATTATATTTAAAGTTAAAAAAAAACTGCAAAATTTTAAGCTAGAGAAATTGTGCGATACAAAACAATTTAAAGGTTTGGCTTCAAAATCAAATCTAATGCATGGTTTTACCTCAGATTTTAATTGTATAGGAGTGACAAGATGATGATGATACTGGTTTTTAAATATGGAGTTTTTCTAGGCAAAATACAAACTTTATTAAGTCAAATATCTTCCCTTCTATTCAATTACCTGTTGCCATCTTTCTGATTCATAACTTCATAAATTCCGTTCATTCCCCATTTTCCAGATTTCATCAGCAAAAAATTCAAACAAGTGCAATATAAAATCATCGTTACAGTTGAAATTTCCTCAATTTAAAAAAAAACTTGTATACTTTGAATTTAAAAACAATCAGGTGGTGTAAGGTTGGGGCTACATGGAGGATGTGACATCACTTCCCAACCAAGCTCCATTAATTTGTTGTTAAAGATGTATGCTAAATGTGCATCACGACTGAATCATGATCGTTTTTGATTTACGTTATATGAGTATTAGACGATCCATTTTTCCTCTCCAGCTTTGCACCATCGGGTTATCCTTCATATTTAAGTTTACCCCCCCCCCTCTCTTTTAAAAATTAAAAATTTCAGTAATAATGATGAACTCAAATCGCATTTGGTGGAGTATTTTGCAGATAAAGACCAAAAACTCTATGGAATAGGCATCATAGAGTTGCCAGAAAGATGCCAACATAACGAAAGAGCAGAATGGTAGATATTTGACTGATTAAAGCTTATTTTTAGTAAAAAATATTTCACACTAAAAACAGAAATTACTTTCTGGTCATTCCAATAGATAGTTAGGTATATAAGAAAGAAAATGTTCATGTAGGAAATGGATCTGTTATTTTTCTCGCAGAATCACATAAGTTATTTTTCAGTGAAAAGTTTTGGTGATTCATTAAAATTATATATCGCATATTTTCGAATTTAAATTGATCGTGTATAAGTTGAAAATGCATTTTTGTTCCCAAAAGATTATGTAAATTTCGAAATCTATGTACAAATTAAATTGAAAGGGGAAAATCGTAAATATGATTGGAAGAAAAAGGGAAATAATCTGGAAAGAGATTCGTATACAGCCCGTGATTGTCGACCTACGTTTGATGCTCTGGAGAGAAAACTCACTGCATGATGATTACATGCATTCAAACATCTTAATAAGTTTTTATGAATTTTACGAATTATTTAGAAACACGGATTCAGATAGTTACCTCAAAGGGTTTATGTGACTTTTTTTCTCCCTTTAGAGTATTTCATTCAAACAACCGAAAAAATTAAGAGATTAAAATTGCTTGGGCATGGCGAACGGAAAATGTTTTTAAAAATCCATTTTTCCTCAACTGCATTTTATCTTTTCAAGATAAGCTGATTCGTATATAAGCCGACCCTCTTATTTTAATTTCAAAAACGTTCTAAAAATTCTATCTCCGAGAGAATTTTTTAAATAGAAGTAAACGTAAAAGTTTTATAGTCAAATTAGGGTTGTAATAATAGTAAAAATTTAATTATATATAGAGAAAGGCAAATTCCAGATACATTTTCAAATTTCAGTAATTATTTTTTTAAATTTTAATTTTAAACACCGTTTTAAAGTTTTCACACATCTGTGTTTTACTGCATATAAAAAAATAATCAATGTTTACCATTATTTCGCATTTCAATGTTTACACAAGGAACAATGCGTAAACTATTTTTTTAGAACAAAACATCCTCCATTGTTTTGACAATTGGATATCCATTACAAATTCCTCTCAACTCCCCATCGCCAACAAACCGTCCGTTACGGATATGATGAAATATAGAGTTCTGGGTCGGTGCCGTGTGAAATTTTACTGATCATTACCCGTCCGGCGAACCTTGAAAATTCCAATTTTTAGGACACAAGGGGAAGATGCTTAAAAAAAAAGAGAGAAAACTCGTAAAATTCCATCGCCTTTACTAGAATGGGCGGAGTTGAGAAGTTCGTAACCGGTCGTGCGTCGAACATTGAGATGGCAGACGACAAAGCGACACCGGCAATGGTTAGGCTTCAGTACAGGATGTTTTGTAAAACCGTCTGATAGATTGTCGAGAAAGGAAGTCTAAATAAAACAACAATAAAAAAGACATTCGAAAACGAAACCGATGAACATCTGCAGGAAAAAAAAACATTCCAAATTATCATCCGATATTTGTTTTTGATTCTCTCTCTTTTTTTTCAAAACATTTAAATACGAGGTATTGGGAAGATCATGGAATGGTTTTTTTTTCTGCTTCCTTTGTGTAATCTAATTTTAATAACTGTTTTGTGTTGGTTGTGAATGGTTCACATGAGCGCTTAGCATTTGTAAGGTTGTTCAAAGGAAATGATTTTCAGTTTTTTTAAACCAATTTCTCAGTAGATTTTGCTAGTAATTGAAGCCGCAAGAAACACTCTACAAGTTTATTTAATTTTTTTATACGTCCTTTGTTTTTGTGTTGTCAGGAATTTTTCTTAACGTGGAAAATTGATTTTTGTGATTTGTATTAGAAATCAAATACTTTTTCAACAATTCAGTGATTTTAGCTTATTTCTTATTGTTTCTTTATTAAAAAAATCTAAATTGATTTTTTAAAATACTTTTATCAATTCAGCTTACATATCTTTTTTTCTTGTTTATATAAATCGTTTTTGTTACTAGAGATTTAAAATAAATGTGATCAAAAGTATTTTAAAATAAATTTAAATAGTAGTCCAAGCAATTAACCCTTTAACATTTTTTTCGCTTTTTTATTTATTTAATTATTTTTGCATTTTTATGAAATAACGATTACTATTAAACTGCATATTGTATATTTATGTCTGATTTAAATTTTTTTGATTAATTTAAATTAATCCATAGTTTGGTACGATAAGTATTCACGCCAGTGAACATTAAGAAATAAATATTTCTGTTTTTAATTACAATAATTAGTTTATGGACCTTCTCCCCTTGAGAAGTTTAATGAATTTGTATGTTTTAATTTATGGGATAACAATTAATTTAATTGGGTTTATTTGTTGATTATTCATTAAAGCCCCACTCTTCAGTAACACAACGACTATTGGCTATAACAGGGGTGGCCAACTCGCCGCACGCGTGCCACAGTGTGGCACGGTAGAGGTGTAACAGTGGCACGCAAAGACTTATTGAAAAATTTAAAAAATTGAAAAGAGAATAGATATCATCTTTTTTTTTACAATTTTATTCAAATGCGGTTGTCTCAGAACCCCCCCCCCCCATCGCTTCTCAAAATTTATTTTAAATACACTTAATTGTGTTACAATAAAAAATTTTATCTGGAGAACACTCCTTCAATGTTGTGTGAGCTGGTTTTTCCGAAGGAATGACATTTTTGAATTTGACGAAGCGTGTTTTAAATATCTGGAAGAAACAATGGATTACCCAATGAGTGCTTATTACTCACGAATGAAAATTGGTTATGGGATTTCGTTTTTCTTACCCATATTATAGAACATTTACATAACTTAAGATTACAGGGAAAAATTGCATTTCTTCTACTTTTGTTGGCAGTATATCTTTTTTTGTAAGAACAAACGGTTTTTTTTATCTCAATTTTGGAGCTGAAAACCCAAGTTTATATTTTTGCCTTATTTATTATGTGATTTTTAAATTTCCGCTACTTAAACTTTCATTTTAAAAAAACGTCTAATTTGTTTAAAAACCTAATTATAAGCTTATAAGTAACATTTTTTTCAAATTTTCTTATTTTATGTTTGTAGGAAAAGTTGGAAGTGGCATGCATAATATTTTTTTGATCAGATAGTGGCCCTCTTCCCAAAAAGATTGGCCTCCCTTAGGCTACAGGCTTCTTAATTTTGAATCACGATCAAGTGTAGCATGATGAACCCTCAAATTTTCTTCATTTCTGGTCCACACAGCTTTAGCCAAAATGCTTTTTATTATGTTATTAAACACTTATCTATTATAGCACAATAAAATTGTGTTCATTGTCAAAATTGTTCATGAAAATTATTTTTGTAGAGATTTGGACTTTAAAGATTAAACTAAAAGTAATAAATTCGGGGTTGGGCTCAATAAAGTCAATCTTTAGTGTAACAGTTATTTATTAGTTTAAATTTGGTTTCATAAAGACAACACACATGCCATTAACAAAGATGATGGGCAAGGAACATGAACGGTTTTTCATAGCGACCACATTCTTTTCTCACCTGGCCTCTATTGAAGATACGTGGTCGCTAGAGGGCGTTTCTGCTGCAATGTACAGTCAGTAACAGTTATTATCACAAGAGAGGATACATTTTTACTTTATTGAATTCATAATGTATGTAACATCGTAAACCTTCACGATTATTGTATTTTATTTTAACACCTCCTATGTATATATAAGAAAATTGTTGATTAAATATATGTATTACGGTGAAACAGGTAATTTTAACGGCTCATCTCAAAGCTCATAAGATCGTTTTCTTGCAATACAATTTATTTTTATGAACGCAACATGGATTGATATTTGTGTAATAATTATTTTATGTAATAAATTTTTTGAACTACTCTTTAAGCTGAGTAGAGTGTATTCGTGTAATGAATACTTGTGTCCGATTTTATTAAAGGAACACACCTACATTTTCCGATTTTTTTTTATGGGACACACAATGGAACAAAACAATAAGTTATTAGCAACTGATTTTACTATTCTGAAGCAGAATAATATGAGGAGGCCAAGCTATATTTCATGCATCAGACTTCCATATCACGCCACAGCATGAGTAAAGCCATCGCGTTCTTTGATAACTCTCTGACTAGAAAATAAAAATATAATCCAAATGAAGAACATAAGAAAAAGGTCAATACACACAATATGCTTCAAAACTATTTAAAAAAGAGTATATTTTAAGTAAACTTGCAAAAAATTCCACTCAACAAAATGTTATTCTGATTTATATAAATGCTAATACACAAAATTTATTAAAATAAATTTTAAAGAAAATAATATCAGTTTCACTTTTTGTGAACTGTTATTATTCTTTAAAATATTTCAATTTTCGTATTTGTTTGTGTAATTTATTAAATACAAAAATCATAATCGAATCAAAAGCGTATAATAAAATGTAGATATTTATGTAAAATATAGATATTAATAAAAATATCTCCATTTTCATAAAGCCAGTCATTTATAAACATTCTAGAAAATATGATATATAATCCAAAAATTCAATGTTAACAATACCCTTAATATTTCCTGCATCGTATTTCAATAACCGTCACGAAAAACTTTTTAAAAATAATATCGAATTTCCTTTTTTATTCTATTTTATTCCTTTTTTTAAAAAAAGTAAAAAACATATTCCACAAATTTCTCGTTTTGAAAAGAATTAGTTAAAAACCATTCATATCAAAAGCATTTTATAACACAATCGAAAACATTTCACATTAAAATAATAACGCAACACAAAAGGCTTAAAAAATCGTTTGATTCACTTTAAAACAACAAACACTTCTCCTTTGTTGCCATTAATCAAAAACAAGAACCAGAAACTAAAAGAGAAAATAGTTCTTTAAAAAAGGAAGCCTTTTTCCTCCCTTCTATAACAGTTTTTGGAGAGTTTATTGATAAAATGAAAAATAAGCTGTTATGAGTTGAAAAAATAAGGGAAAATCAATAAGTTCAAACTTATTGGAATTCCAACAGTAAAGCCGAAAACCGAGTTTAATGTCTTCGAAATAATAAAAAGCACATTCAAGAACACATAAATATTCTTCTATTTTATTATTGCTGCAATTGAAAGCCGGTCGATAACTATAAAATTTTTTACTTCAAGTGCCTTTTTTTGGTTAAATTTTTTAAATACATTTATATTTATGTATATCAATAAGTGAAAAACTGGCCAAAATCTTATAAATATTTTTATTTTTAATGTCTGTTAAAAAGTTCTTTAAACTAAAGAATTTTTTTATCAGAAAAATATTGAGTGACATGATTTTACTGTTATATATATTTTAGAGTTTTTACAATAGCAAAATCCACTTATAGTTGTGTATATTAAAACTTATTTCAGAAGCAATATTGCTAATGTGAATGATCAATTACAAATATCTTTTATAGAATTAAATCTATTTTTTTTTTCTCGTAAATCTAAAATATTTTCATTTTATTCTAAGAAATTTTAGAAGAGTAGATGGATACACATGCAATTTTAAAAGTATTTTTTTATTTAGATAATTATTTATTTGTTTAACTTAGAAGTTATTTTCGAAAAATTAAAAATATATATTTTTTTTTAAAAAAGGCATTAAAGTTTTTAACAAACTTTTAAAAGAATGTCTTAAAAGACTTTTTTCCTTTTTGAATTTTGCATATTGTATCCTAATGCGAAAAAAGGAAATTCAAAAACATACTGCATTGTTCGCTTCAAAAAAATATTTTTACTACATTTTTTCACAGTTTCTATTTTTATATCTTCAATCAACATTAAGGACGAAAGTGTTAAATTTTCTTATGGGATATTATTATGTTAAGTTATAGTTTGATTAACGAATATAGCATGGAAAATATAGTTTGAACCGTGATTTTGAAAAAGCTCAAATTCTAATATTTTTTTTTTTTTAATATTTAGTGGCAAGTGAATTAGAAAACACTTATAAAATTGTTTTGAGATTAAAATGACGTATACTATACATATTACATATACTGAAAATTTCTCCTTTTATGACAAATTATTTTATAATAATAAAATTTTGCCATTAAATAGCTAAGAGGGACTTCTGTACCTATCCTGAACTAGGATTTTTGAAAAATATAATTTAGGAGTAGATTTATATTCGTATTTTAATATATCATTATAGAGACATTAAAAAACACCTGATATTTCGATTGATAATAATTCTGAAAATAGAGTGAATAATTAAAAACTTCTAGTTCAGGCTCTGTATACATATCCTAGCTATATATAAGCACGATATTACTTTTATAGAAACATTTTTCTCAGATGAAAAATGTTTTCAACATATGTCATTTTCTTTCTTCATTTTTTTTGCCAAAAAATTGGATTTAAATAAGTTTTTCTTCCAATAACGTTCTTAAAACAATTTTTTACGCATGTGTGGATTTATTAGTAGAATTTTTGCTTCAACTATACTTCTAACGATGTCATATTTCGTCTGGTCGGCTGTAATCTTGCTACTTCGGAACTGGGCTTCGATGTGCAAGAACTATATTCTAGGATCCAGTTTCCCAAAATGGTGAAACCTTAATACTAACTCTTCTAATGGAATCCGTAGCTTTTTCATCCTTTTTAAATTCGAATTTTGAATCTTTGGAATTACTCTCCATTTTATTACGTCCGGGGCACCAGTGTAGATTTATTAGTGGAGAATGTGAGTCAGTTTAATGAAATTAGTGGTAAATATGAGACTAATATCTCTTCAGAAAATCTTCCAAATCAACATTTTATTTGCAGCTTATTATCTTACTGAAATTCTATTCTATTGCCAGAAAAACATTTTACATTAGCCAAGAAATAAATTACGAAATAAATTGCCTGCTAAAAAATATTTGTTATATAAGAATCATATTATTATTAAAATATTAATACATATACAATGAATAATTAATTAATATTCATTGTATTTTGAAATATGCAAAAAAATCCATTTTAATTTAAATCAGTTGTTAAGAAAAAAGGTAACATAATTAAATTTCCTCTACATATGGATATTTTAGTGTAACTGACACTAATACGTAAAAAAAAGGAAATATTCATTCATACACTTTTTTCAAGATCACAGTTCCGAACGCAGCCATCAACCTCATATAAATGTTCTTCATTCTCATCAAAATATATCATCTTCTGAAATTAAAAAAAAATACTTCGAATTTTTAGTCGAAAAACAAACAAGAACGCAAAGAAAAACGCGCGAACGATTTTCTTCCAATTATATATATAACAGCTGCTCTACCATTTATTTGAAATCCAAAACAGAAAGAAAAATGAAAAACATCAAAAGCGTTCATCCTTCCAATGAAGTCACGAAAATTTTAATTTTTCAGTTGTTCTAAAAGGGTATGCAGTATGTCGCGACCTAATGGGAAAATCACGTGCTTCGTGTATCTTACATCACAAAGAGAAGTTCTTTTTAATTGTGTACAATAAAGTCTTCTAAGAATTTGATTTAGAAGAAAGAAAATATAAAAAGAACCATTTGAAATAGTCATTTCGCTTACAATGTCAGCTTCTTCCTGTAAAATAACACATGAGATGTATTTCACGCTGGTGGAACTAAAGGTCACGGTTTTGATTAATAAATGAGCTATAAAATTCAGAGTTTCTTTTTTCCCCTTCTTTCTTCCATTGTGAATAATGGCTTCTGAAGTTGCTTCATTTCAGTTCGTATTCATGAAAGCATGATGCTTTTAGAAGTATTTTAAAGTGATCATTTGATTGGATGGACAGCCATTTAAAACACTAAAACGGGGGAAAAGGTTAATTGTTTGTTTATTTTTTTCTAGAAATTACGAAAGATATTTAAATTCGCAGTTGCGACATTTTGTTAGAATGTTATTCATTGTAAGAAGGGTTTCAATTTAATGCTTTAGAGCTTACTGTTAAGCATTTGAGTTTTTTCGTTGTTAATGTAATTAGACCAAGGAAACTTTTTTTTAGACACATGTTTTAGTTTTTTAACTCTGGAAATGTTTACAGACACATAAATCAGTTTTCTTTGTAGCTAAATAAAATGGAAAGAAAGAAACACACAGTATTAACAAATGTCAAGGGAAATGAAAAAATTGAGTTTACATACATTTGTACATTTACTTTTAACATTATTTATGCAATATGTTATTATATGCGAAAAAAAGAAATTGCTTCAATTTTCTATTCAGATAACAATGTGCTATTAATATAGAAAAGAACTTCTGTTAGAAGAAATAATAACAGTTATTCAGCGAATGTCTTAAAATTTCACTTTTTAAAAAAAAATCCTTGTAGATATTATAAGCTGTTATAAGTAGTTAAAATAATTTATTCGAAATTTTAGAATATGAGTTTTTTTCACTATGTGAGTAAAAAACATATTTTTTTCAGCGTACTTTTTCACTTTTTTTTAAGGGAAAAAGGTAGATTAAAACGTATTTGATGATGATTACCCTCAATAAAGATGATTTGTTTTTAGATTTATGTATTTAAACCTATATTTTTTAAAAGTTTATTACATTTTAAAGTTAAATGTTTTAAAAGATATATTTTTTTGTACTTGAATCATGTTTTGTTCACCAAAAATACTCTATGATAAAAGGTTTTGAATTAAATTCTAAGCATCTTTAAATTAAAAAACAAATAATTTCTCAAATATTGCCTTAAAAATTGAAAAATATTTTACCTTTGGATTAAAGCAAATAAGGGCGTACTAGTATGTTAAGAATTCCACTTCTTATACGGATAATATGAGTAGGATTATCCTTTAGGATTAAAGATATGCATTTGTTATTATTATAGGATCTTATTAATAATATAATTAAATGATAGGACTATTAATATCCCTACCTTTTAAAAATAGAACTGTTTAACCACATATCGAGTAATGATTTACCATTCAGTATTAGGTACTTGATACCGAACTAGGGGAATCTACTCACGCAAAGAACAGTAGTCGGGGATACAACAGCCTACATCACATGTCCCACTTTCCCATCAGAGATTCTATTCAACCCCTCCGAAATATAAAATTTCGAACTCAATGTCTATAGAAATTCATTTAGGGACAAGTGTATCACATTTTTACACATGCGGACATTCCATTGAAATTTGAGCATTTCTTGCAAATTCAAGATACAGTTGAGAGAATTTATAAAGAAATTGATTTAAAAAAACATTTTTCACTTGGCGCAAAATATCAAACCCATCTTAATAGATGTACATAAAATCATTAAAATGTGCTTATATTAGCTTTTATAGTATTTAAATTTGAAAATCAGGAAATATGCAGTCAGTTTTTCATTTAACTCAGTAGCATTAAAGAATTTTAAAAATATTGTTACGTAGATCGGGGTTCGAGGATTTTATGCAAATCAGTCTCAAAGAACAAGAAAGTTCTTTAAGAGCGATGAGAATTTATTATAGAAAATCAAGTCCTTAAAATACAGGATTCAGCAGCAATATTCACAGAATAAATCTCAGAAGGTCTTCACACCTTCAGCAGCCCTCAGACATAATCATCAGTGTCTGAAATACAAGTATGTAAAAGATTATTCACATACATAGCCGAGATAATCGGTAATCACGGTCAAGGCAAGTCTACTAATTGCTGATTGAAACAAGACTGGCACGTTTCGGCGAGTATCTCTCTATTTATAGATCTCGCGGATCTTTCGAGAGAGATCCGATTGCGTCAAAGGTCGTGAAATTAGTGGATTTCTCCACTAATTTCTAGAAGAATCCATAAGGTCCTGAACTCGCCAAAAATGGTCGCTTGGTCGCCCCAAATGATGCCAACTTAGCTCTATCTCCAAGATTTCACCAAGTTCCCATTGAATCTCCATTATCACGTAAGGGATGGCGTTGCTTGCGAATATCACAATTTAACATAAAATAAATATAACAGAGTAATATAAATGCATTACACATCCAAATACAAATTATTTACACTATTTTACACAAAATTCGTTTTAATATACTATTTTTTTTGTTAAAAGTCTGTATTGCGTTACATAATAAATAACAATGTCCCTCCCATTTTTCTTCTTTTTTTTGCGGTTGACTCCTAAAAATGCTTAATTTTAATACTGTACATGTCTACTCTTCCTTCTTTTTTTCAACAATAATTTAATGAAAGGTCTTTTTGAATTTTCACGTTACAGTTATGATCATATAACGCACCAATTGAAAAATTACTTGAATAAAGTCAAGATCAATTGTAATAAAAGAAACATCTAATCCAAATTTTTGATGGGGGGAGGGGGTGTATCATGTGTATAATACTTCAACATGCACCTTACAAGAAAACACATATTTGGATGGAATTGTATATTTATATATTAACATGTTGTAATTTTATCATTAATTGTTTATTTGTATGATCGTTTATATGTTGTATTTATAATTTCTCTTCCCTTATTATTATTTTCAATTTCTGTTCAATATATAGTTTGTGTAAAATAATTATTTGTTATGTGTTTTACCAACACTATTGACTTCGCTCATCTTTTGAGCGATGGTAACATATTGTTTTTTGAACGTTGTATAAGAAACTGTGGAATGTTCAGTTGCCGTCCTGTTTCACTCTAGGGGAGGTTTCGTCGTATAAAGCTACTGGCACTTGTAAACTTTCTGCGCAAAATTGAATTGTTGCGTTTTACATTCAAGAGTGTTTTATTCCTATTTGTCGACTAACACAATCTACGTATATTTATCTATTTATACAATCTCTTTCAAACAATTGTTAATTTACATAATGCTTTGCAAACATACATTAATTTATACAACTATTTACAAATATTTAAATAATTTATACAATGTTTTACAAATATTTAAATTCTTTATAGAACCTTTTACAATTATTTAAATAATTTATACAATGTTTTACAAATATTTAAATACTTATATAACCTTTTACAAGTATTTAAATAATTTATACAACTTTCTGCAAATATTTAAATAATTCATACAATCCTTATATACATTTAATAGATTTATAAAATTTAATACAAATTTATTCCATGCTATAAGATTCTGCAAGGAGTTAACAATAAAGAGAAATTATGCATTCCTAATTAAAACCACAAATTTCTATACTAAGCATTTACTTAGCATTAAATCATCTAGCAAAAGTAAAAATTCATCATTATACTCCTAATTAAAGGAATTTCAAATTACTACAGATTATGAAGGTATTAATTTTCCTCGATTAACCACTAAGCTTATTGTATGAAATTTTAATTAAGAACAAGTTCTTAAAATGTGTTGTTAATAAGAACAAATCAAAAGTTTGAAATATTCTTCGAACACATGCGCTTCGAATGATTAATTACCGGAACGGAATTTATTAGCGCATGTAATCAAGCTCCTTCAAGTAACATCGACATGTTTCCATCTAATGATAAAATTATTACAAAGGAATGGCAACACGCGTAACGAGCCTTATAGTTAATCAGCTTATTTATTAGTAAAAGGCTTGTCTTAATCAATTCATTTGAGAGTTAATTACTTGACAGTATTATTTATTAAGGGAAATTCTTTTTTTTTTCAAGTGATTTATATCGTTTGGTAGTTACAAAATGATAATTTTATCAGTAGGTATTTAAAAATAGAATAGATGTAGTTAAAAATTGACTGAATTGATCTGTTTTTATAACCAAAATATATTATGAAATTGTTCTTTTCTAAATAGGATTGCAATTTAAGGTTTTCTAATGGAGATAACTGCCTTAATCAGTTTTTGATTAGGTTAAAATACATTGGAATAAATAAAAAAACTACAAATGACTTTTCTTAAATATTGATATTGATTACTTTTGGACTTCAAAAAATTTAAAACTTTTGAAACGTATTGAATCAACTTTTATCAGCCGCCCATCCGGTACAGTGGTTAGTGCCACTGACTGCTTGTGTCGTTGGGCCTGGGTTCGAATCCCAGAGAAGGCATTAATGTTTGTATTTGTACAGGGCAAGGCGGCATAGCAGCCCCAGTGTCCTCTCATGTATTCGTCGAGCTCCAAGTCCTCTCGTGTGGTTGGCGGAAGGGGAATAGAGGTGGGGAAACACTGGCCACCCTCAGGGTGTTCTCCCTCAAAATTGGAATGGTACCAAGCACAATCGCACTGTCACTTATATGGTGCTTAAATGTTACGACTAACGAAAAGTGTAAAAATCTAGCCATTTTTCCACACGAGATCTCGATCTGGCACTACAGATCAGGTGGCATAAGTATAAACAACAATTTTTGTTGAAGTACTTATCAAGTACTAACCGTTGTACTACCCGCAGCTTTCAATGTGTATTTCATGATGTTGTATGGCAAACGTGTCAAACTCAAAGGCTGACTTGGGACAAATAAGCAAGGTTTAACTTTAGGTCGGCCGCAAAAAAATCAATATGCATATAGAAACGTAAGGGTTTATTTCGAATAATTCATTATAATAAACATATGTAAAAAAAAAGAACAAGTTAATGTTGACGTCCTGACAGTTGACATCTCTTCTATGCTACTACCTTTCATATTTCGGGAGAGATTTTGATATTATTATTGCGCGCCGATATCCTGGCTAGGGGTCAAATATATCTGTTGGGGACTGCATGCGACCCACGGGTCGTGAGTTTGACACCCCTGTTGTATGACTATATATTATTTTTTCAAGTTAAACATATCTAAATCGTAGCACACATACACACATATTAAGCTTTCAATTCTATAAAAACAATTTTGTAGTCCTCACCTCTTGATTTAAAAAGAAGGGAATAATTTTTTAAATGAAAATAGAATTAGTCTTTAGGCCCCTCTCCTCAATGATTTCTTCAAAGCTCACTCTTAGCTGTCTCTGCTCAACAAAAGAAACATGCTTGATATATTTCTAGTTTGAAGATTTTATAGGTCAAACTGTGAATTTTTTGTCCATAACTCCCACCCATGGGAGTCGGCATCCAAAAAACCCATTTCTTGGTGGACCTCTATTTAACTAAAAAACAAGCCTGCCTAATTTCAAGTCTGTAAATCTAATATATCCGAAGATATCTTGATAAATGAGTATGTGATGGGAGTCGCTTTTCTCCTGTATGTGTAGAGAGACATAATACAGAAATAAATGTATCATAAAGACTCAAACTGTGGGCCATGCTCCCCTAGGGGGTGTGATAACTCTACGATAGGGGTGCGAGCATGTTGAAAAGTCAAAAACAAAAGATTTTTTAAAAAGATTATTAATTTATTGGAAGTAAACAAACTAAAACTCTCTGACACAATAAAAAAATACACATTTACACTGATATAATACACTTCTAAATGTATTAGTACTGCATTATGTTTTTTTTATAATTAATTTACAGTACTAAGAACAATTTTAATAATGATCAGTGTGTCATATATAAAATTATACAAAACACAATTAACACTTATCTTAATAATTTGTACTGTTTATTATTAATTCCTTAACTTCTTATTAAAAGCTACGCAGTTCACTCCCCAATGCTACCGTTTTCCAAGTACGCATGCGTATGTAATGTATTAGCGAGGGGGGGGGAAGGCAGAAAAGGAATAAATAATCAAGTCCTCTAAAATAAGTAAATCCTTCGTACCCACACTGCCAAGGTGTTTTTATTGCATTGCAAATTCCAAATAATTTTATAAATAGCAGCGCACAGAAAAGATCGTACTTCGGAAAGACGTATATATACGTCAGGGGCAATTAATGCTTTGGCTGAGTAAGACAATTATATATGCTGGTGGTACAGATTAAATTTGTAGCTTTAGCGTCCAAGTACAGTATTAGTGAATACGATACATTGTTATATTGTACGGAGGGGGAGGGCGATGAAAATTATGATTAAATATTGGGTCGCAAATATTTGAAGTTTAAGAAGCACTGCATTAGGTTTTTAAAAATAATCAAGCATTTCTTATAAATCTTTCATCAACAAGCTGAAAAATCTATTAAAGTCTATCATTTTGAATAATTTGATGCGGCCGTGGTAGCCTAATAGCCACGGTTACGGACTCGTGGCTAGTTTGTCATGAGTTCGAGCCCAGTGCCATTGAAGACCCACAGATGCACATTAAATCTGTCGAGGCTCAATGTTTCCTCGTTGGTATGGGGAGAAAGTGCGGAAAAGTGGTGCCAGTTCAGATGCCATCTTCGTCACTTGACCATGGTTCAAAATTACGAGGTCCGTTCCAATAGGCCTTGTGTTGCTTTATCATCATCATCATCATCATATCCGGCAAGACAGTCCCTCGTAGGCCAATGCCTTCCTTTGAAGTTTCTTCCACAGTGACCTCTCATTCACCTTCGTTCTACAGATTTTCTCGTTTATAATCCCAAAGTCTAATTCCCCTGAGTCTGTCCATCTCAGTCTTGGCTTTCCACGCTTCCGAATCCCAGTGACTTCGAACTGCAGTATCTTTCTGACAACATTATAATTTGGCATTCGAATTATATGGGCCATCCAATTCATTCTATTTATTTTTATTTATTTGATGATGTCAGGTTGTTTATAAATTCTATACAATTCAAAATTGTATCTTCTTCTCCAGCTATTGTTTTCGTTTACACCTCCGAGTATATTTCGTACTTTCCTCTCAGAGGATGCTATTTGATTTTCTTTCAGTTTTGTTATTGTCCAAGTCTCAGATGCATATATCAAAACCGGCCAAATAAGAGTTTTGTAAATTAAAAATTTCGTGTCTATTGAAAGAAATTTAGATTTTAAAAACCTCCTCAGTCCATAAAAAGCCTTATTTGACAGGTATAATCAATTATGGATTTCATGAGATATTCTGTTATCAGAGGTAAGGATTGATCCTAAGTAGGTAAAACTTTTAACTGTGTTGCTTTATAGAGAATCGTTAATAAACAATGAATAATTTGACTTTAAAGAAATTTCCAGACATTTTATTTATGCTTTTAATTTTAATAAGGAAATACCTGAATCAAAAGCAGCTTTAGCTGAAATATTTCACCAGAAATAATTCTTTATTGGTTAAATTATCTATGTGTACATGATATATTGAAATTATTATGATTTCAATGCAAATGAGAAAATCGGTGTAATATCAAAAGAATATTCCAAAAAGAAATATAGGAATTTTAAATTAACCCCCCCCCAAAAAAATCACTTAATAGTATCATTATATCAAAATGGAACAAGAGATAGCTCTCTCTTAATACTATGATACCCAAAACAACAAATACATTCTTAGAAGAAACATAAAACAAAATGATTCCAATATCAACAAATTCGTTCTCTAATGATAAACTTGTTGGGTTTAGTTGTGTACACAGTGAATCAAAAAAGACTTAGATAATGATGTTATTTTATCTGTTTGTTCAAGATTCCGTATCATTAATCTTTCGATGGCAACATGCTTGGGGATAAAAGTGTTTAGATGGAGGAATTTCTCGAAATTATACTCTAATATTACGTTCCTTGGAAATAAGCTTTGTTTGTTCTTATTTTGATTTCGTCCCTTATTGTTTTTCAGTCAATGGATACACTTTTGGCGATATTTTATTAGAATGTACTCACAACGAGCTATTTGTTTGTGTTATTGTTACCAGCAATATTTCATAGGACAAGATAAATAATGATATCATAGATTCTAGTATCATTCCTTTTGAAAAAGTATCCAAGTATGTGATATATTGTGTATTACTGGGTCTCGAATCAATCCAATAGCACATAGCACTATATTAGGAATAACAAACAGTTATTGAAACACAAATAACATGAAATAACCCAAATAAATAGCTGCATATTACCAGCTTTTATAGGTTAATAGATGTTCAAGGCTTCGATACTATTCCTCTTGTAATAACGTCAAAATATGAGTACAATGAAAATTGTTTAACATGAAACTCAGGGGTCTAAAATATTTTTCCTTGTTAAAAGAATTTCGTGTTAAAGGGTAAAAAACATATATTCGGCAAAATTAAGTTTATAAAAGCACATTTTATTTTACATAGATTTTTATATTTGCATGTATTTAATCTCAAGAGCAATGAAACAAAAACATTCATAAGAGCTTAATGAAATTTAATACAACAGTTTCAAATTTTTGAAAAATATAACATTTTTGAGTTTTTGGAAAATAATATGATATTTTTTTGCATTGTTTTTTTAGCATCAAATTGTTAACAAATTGTTCGATGTTGTCCATTTTGTCATTCATTTCACCATTGGAATGTGCGTCTAAATAATTGCGCATACTTTTCATGATGTTCATCATTTTGGATTATGTGGGAACAGGAGCTGCATCATTTATTTCATTTAGTGGGGGGGGGGTTGTAGGGGGAGTGAAAGCAACTTAGATAAACAAAGCTGGCTCGTATCACAGGCTATTCTGAGAGTATTTCAAAGCTAAGTTAGCCTCATTTTTATTAAACAAGTAATAATTTATTCCTCTTTCATTTCACACTCCTCTTAAATTTCAGGTGTTTTTTGTATTTTGTTCATTCTGTTTTTTCACTGGTTCATAGTACATAGTTTACACTAAAAATTATTCACACCACAAATTAAATGGGTTGGACCCTTTTAGAACAAGAATTATATTCGAGCGTTTTCCGTACGCTCTCTCTCTCTCACACAATGTTTACACACACACTGAACTCTACACACTTCACTTGTTATTGTGGGCGTCACAAAAATTATTTGTTCAACACTGAACACATTCCAAGAAGGAAAATATTTTCGTGTTATACGATTTTCGTTTCGTGTTAAGAGAAAAATGCATGAAAATACATAGCAGTTTATCAGGACCGTTGTATTATTTCCCATTAACCGATATTTCGTCTTAACCGTTTTCAAGTTAAACGTATTTCACGGTATTTACAAGAGTGTGAAACACACACATATGCATCCGCTGCTATCAAATAGTTTTTATTTTGGCATATGTGAGACATTTTTTTTTACTTTTTTTTCAATTTTGCATTTTGTAAATGATTTATTCCATTTTATGAACTATGCTCGAACCAGAAATTCTCTAAGTAAAGCGCTGTCTTGCGAGGTTTCTCCTTTGAAATTAGTCTGTGATCAGGGATGTCTGAAGACATGGGTCAACTAGGCCGGAGTCAAGGGCTCTGTACGGGACCTAGACTCAGCCTCAATAAGATCATGATCTGAATATTCTCAATCGGAAAATGTTATTCCCGGGCATATTCTCCAAAAAAAACCTAGGAATTTCGAAGCATATGCCTACTGGCAACGATGGCAAGACGACATTATTATGTTATGTCCGTCGTCCTGTCTGGGCCGTGGGCCTACCAACATACGCCACCATTTAGTGAAAAGTGGAAGTTAGTAGAGTTAGTTTGTGTCTTTGTTTATAAGATTGCGAATCACATATAATTATTATACCGTTCGAATTAATTGGGACAAACATATTTTTCTTGTTTGAGTTGGTATGCGATGACTAGTGATGTCCTGAACCATCTCAAACCCGTTATATCTGCCTTTAGGTAATGTGACAGATCGACTTTGACTATAGTTTATTCATTTTAATGTATCAAGAGCTCAGTTGTGACTCTTTCAGTAGGACAGCTGGCAATTTCAATTTTGCGTTCTGTATAAGACGTGTTACTTTTACTTGTCAAAGACGGATATTACTCCGAAAACCCGTCCCAAAATAAATCGTTCTCAATGAACACACTTCTTAACTGTGAGGGATATAACTATGGAAGTTGGTGTGATTGAATTAAGTGTTTTAAGAACATTTCAAAATTCTGGAACATCTTCTCTAAAAAGTAAAGAAAAACGTGGATGCAAGTGGAAAACTACTCCAAGAATTGATAAAATTTTAATAGGAAGTACAAAATAAACCCAAGAAAGACAAGCTTTGACTTTTGAAGGAATTTACTAGATAATGGTGTTGGAAGTGAGCACCTCAACTGCACGGAAAAGGCTTCTGGAAGGTGGCCTTAAGGCAACAAGACTGAGGGAAAAAACTACTTCTAACTCAGAAAATGATGAAAAAACGTTTAGCATGGGCCAAAAAATACTGATCATGGAATGTTAACGACTGGAAAAAGGTGATTTTGAGTGATGAAACATATATGTACGGGGATACAAATCAAGTGTAAGTAGACGAAGTGAAGTTGAAACTTTGTTACCAGATCATATTCAAAAGATTGTAAGACACCCTTCTAAACAGATGTTTTGGGTTTTTTTCCCAACACCTGGAAGCTTAGTTCCTCTTAAATATATGATGAATTCTGGCAATTATATAGAAATATTATGTAGTAGGATTGTTCCATTCAGGGAAACATTTGATGGAACGTTTCAACATGACTTGGCCCCTGGTCATAATTCGAAATTGTTCCATACTTTTACTCAGAAAATAAAATAAAAGCACTCGTTTGGCTTGAAAATTCCCCAGACTTAAATCATATTCAAAACTGATCACATATTCCCAAGAATCGTTTCGCCAAGATGAATTGCACGACAACAGAGCAAATGATTAAAAGGGCTATACTAGTGCGTTTTCAAGATGATGAAATTAAGAACATGTGCACTTTTCTAGTTGAGTCAATGCCAAGACGGATTGAAAACTCATTTCTGCTAAAGGAAGATATACTTCGTACTAATACACATATTTTTCAATCTATTTAAGGTATGTGGTGATAAAAAGCTAAGATTTAAGAAAAAATAACTTTTTTTCCATTTGTCCCAGTTAATTCGAACAGTTTAGTATTTGTTTCAGGTTACTCCTTGCACGAGTATTTGAAAGCGTATGCTATACTGTCGACTTAAAAAGGTCGTAGGTGAGGCTTAACTTTGCATAAAGAAGCAGGTCTCAAGAAATCTTAAGACGTCATTGTCTGTGACTTTCTTCGATGTTACTACAAGTTTTAGCCTTTTATTTAACGCCTTTTAACAGAAGAAAAGTGATTGTGTAAATGAGATTAAGTATATACGGCAAGTTGAAGTAGAGAATAATAAATAGTGGTAAAGCTGTGAAAGTTAGGCAAAAATTAGCAAGCCTATTTCAAGAAAATTAGATCCCCTGTTCCGTTAAATGAAGAGTTCTTTAGGCTTATTAAATTAGATTTGGAGTGTGCATTAATGGGTATTTGATGCAGTTGGCTTACACCTATTTATAATTTCTGGCGGATAAGTATTTTTTCAATTACTACAGCTTAGGAAGTCTATAAATTAAGTTATTTAGTTTATCAGTTAATAAACTGTGATTAATTTATTCTTGTATTAGTTTTATTTATATTTTTACGTATATTTTGTGGCTCCAACACCTTCAGTCTCGTCAGGCTTGATTGAAGATTTTCAAGAAGCGACTCTTCAAAATTACCAATGAAGGTTTCGAGTCTACCGTAACTTTCAGAAATTGTTCATGTAAGTATGCAAAGAGTTAATGTCGAACAGTATTTTCTAGTTTAGTATGTGACGACCTTTTCTAATGTAGTGCTTAAGATAGTTGCAAATTGAACACATTTCTAAATAAGAATAGCCTCGAATTTTGCGCAGATTTAAATTCGAATGTGTCGATTTATGTTGAATGTTGAAAACATCTAGCTTCGTAAAATTTTAGTGGCAACTCGTAAATCTTATCGTTTTTTTTTATTGGAATATTCTATTTATCTCAAATTCTGGCTTACTTTTATTTTACCTATAAAGATGAAAGTCTGTGAAATCCTTTAGTTAAATAAAAAAGAACAATTTGAATTCCTATGTAGGAATTTTCATTCTAGAGCTTCGGAAATACAATATTTGTGTGAATTAACCTCAAAGCTCATTAACGTGACACATGTATAAGCTTCTTCTTTCATCTTATTTTGGAATAATTTTGTGTGTAACCAAAAAAGTAATCATTAAACCGGGATTAAATGTATTCGTCGATCCGAAGTCTTAAGCATAGTTTCAACAATTTCTAATTATCTTGGAAAAAATGCTGCTAATTAAAGAACTTTGAAAGTATTGTGTTTAAACATACTTGCCAGCCGATTTCTGAAGGAAAAAGAATTCCAAAAAATTCTTACCAAATGATGTTTTTACATTCCAAAAATCTATTTCTATATATACAGAAAGTTCTTATTTTGATACAGTGGTGCATATAAGGTATCCGAACAAATTTATACAGAATATTCTTTTTAAAAACACAATGTGATTAAAGAAATTTTAATGATATTCTTATATTTAATCTCGATTTAAAGTAACTTCTGTTCAGAAATCTTGAATGATTATCTGATTATTTTAAGTGAATCCAAATATTTTTAGAACTTGAGTGTTTTTAAAGAGTTCAAGCAGGCTAGAAGCAAAAAAAATCCAATTTCAGGGAATTTTTCACTACAAAAGATACGAAAGAGCATTTAATGCTTCTTCTTCAAGTGATAAAATATTTACTAAATTGAAATTTCTAGTAGAAAGTTATAAATTTTATTTGACACTTAATGTATGATTTTGGGCTTTTTTACCAATACTTTTTAAAATATTAGATCATAATTAAGAACATCATCAGAAATTGCTTTCAATTCGAATAATAAAATGCAATAAATACAAAATGTAGCTAAGATCAAAGATCTTCAAAAACATGTCTAAGTTACATGTTTTTAGTACATGATTCCTTCCTTCCTTCCTTCCTCAGTGGCTTGACAGCCCAGAATGGGCCTTGGCCTTCTCAAGAAGCCTTTTCCAGGCTAGTCTTCTTTTTGCTGGTGTTCTCCAATTCTTAGTTCTTAAAAGGAGATCTTTTTCTAGGTCATCAATCCATCTAAGATTTGGCCTGTCCTTTCTTCATGTGCCAATTGGTTGGGCATTGAAGACTTTTTAAGTTGTGTGGTCTTCATCCAGTCTAACAACGTGATCTGCCTATTTATTTCGTTGTATTTTGATGAAGTTAACGATGTCAGATTATTTATATGATTGATAGAGATCGAAATTCGATCTTCTTCTCCACGTTTTATTTTCCTGAATTCCTCTAAAAATAAATCTTAAAATCTTCCTTTCGTAGATACTTATCATGCTCTGATCTGCTCGAGGCATGGACCAAGTTTCAAATGCATAAGTTAATGCTGATCTTAAAAGACTTATACAAAAGAACTTTTGTTTTTCTTTTGATCAAATTCAATTTCATACATTTTCGTATTCCATTAAGACACCTGTTAGCCAAATACATATTTAAGTTATGATATTTCAAATTTGGAAATTTTATGAATATATAAAAACAAATTTTAAGATCAAAGTGTTTAAAACGTTTTTAATTGCATACGAAACTGAGGTGGATTTACAAACGGATCAAAATCTTTAACACTTAAGTTGTTCCCTTGGTTTTTTTTCATCGAGGAAGAATCAATTGTGTATGTGACTGTAATGATTCTTTATTTCTCTCAATTTTCTCGAAAGAGATTTTCTTTCATTCATTATTAACCTATTGACTTCAAGGCATCACGTGATACTCGGTTATTTTTATTTACTCTTCCAACGGCAAAAGCAATTTTAATTGCAACTATAATTCTTAAAAAAAAATATCGTACCGTCAAGCGTTGTGGTGAGTAACCAGCATTTCTCAAACTATGGATCGAGCCCCCTAAGGGGGGGAGGGGCTGGATAACACCAGTAGGGAGGCGCAAGCATATTAAAAAATCGAAAACAAAAGATTATTTAAGAAACTTATTAATTTACTGAAAGTAAGCAAACAAAATATCATAATAAAAATAAATACTCATTTACTTTGATCTAATACACTTATAAATGTACCAGAACTGCACAATGTATTTGATAATTAATTTAACAATACTAAGTTAAGAACAAGTTTATTAATTACCATTGATCCCATGGGCTTGACATATATTAGTTTTATATGCAAAAATTAGATATCTTGATAATTTGTACGGTTTGCAATTAATCCCTTAACTGCCGATTAAGAGTTACGCGATTTGCTCCCCAATGCAACCGTTTTTCAGGAAGCCCCACACGTATGTAATGTACTGGGGGAGGGGGAGAGAAAAAGAATAAATAAGCATATCCTCAGAAATATGTAAATCCTCCGCAAACACTGTCAAGGTCCTTTTATTGCATTCCAAAGCCTTTGGAATAATTTTATGGATAGCAGTGCACAGAAAAAATCGCTAATCGGAAAAACGTTTATATACGTCCTAAGTAATTAACGCTTTGGCTGAGAGAGACGTTTATATACTCCAGTGGTACAAAAGAGTTTAAAATGGTACTGTAGTTTTGGCGTCAAAGTATAGTATTATTGAATTCAATACAATGTTACTGCATAGAGGGGGGGGGGGGCTCAAGAGGAAAATTACGATTAAATATTGGTTCGCAAATATTGAAAATTTGAGAAGCACCGGAGTAAACAAATAACTCGATTGAAGTGTATAGGCTGAAAAATAGGGACGCCTTTGTTCGTTCCTCATAAGAACTGATCATCTGTTTTGTTACTTCTTGTGGCCGCGGTAGCCTAGTGGTTGTGATCCCAAACTAGTGGATGCGAAGTTTTTCGGGTTGGAGTCCTGGAAACATTGAAGACCTACCCTGTAAAGGGACTCGATGCTCATTAAATATGTCGAGGTTCAATGTTCTCTCATGGGTGTGATAGTTAAGAGAGGGGATGCCATCTCAGATGACGTCCTTGCCATTTGAAAGAGGTTCAAAATTACGAAGTCCGTCGCCAACAGCCCTCGTGTTGCTTTATATTGCGACGTTAATGTAACTCACTATCTTTTGTTGCTGCTTAGATGCATAAACGTGTGCTCTCCTTTGCATAATGCATTTTTAAAAATCATCGTATTTTATAAGCCGCGTTTTAAGAAGTAAATATTTCAAAGTAAATTTCAACCAATTTAAAGTGTTTTTAAGAACTCTTGCTTTCTCCCCTCTCTTTTTCACTCTCTCTCTCTCTCTGTATGCATATGTATATGATGAAAATATTATGATAATGTATTTTTTATATTTATATAAAAGGTAGAGTATAAGTATTTGGTATAAGTATTTATTTTCAGTTTTCGTGTGTTGTTTTCCAAATCCTAAACACCATTCCTAATCTTTATGGAAATAAATGAAGAGCATTTTTGTGGAAATCAAAAATGTACCCTATTTAAGAAACATACGAAATAAAAATATGATTTCCCTCCAAATAAACCATACACATTTCGAATAAGTCGAAACTCTAAGATACGTGTTTAAAATATAGAATCAAATTTAACTCTCTCATATTACCATATTGCTGCAATATTTTATTTCTCTTCATTAACATTTATACTGCTTCATCGTACGTAGCAAGGCACAATTATATATGATGCATTTAGATATTATATTCGATCCGCTTCGGTAAACGCCAAAAATACCGAAAATTATATCAGAAGGTACGAAAAAGCACCGACAAAGCTAATCGGGAGGACTCCTAACAACTCAAGTCATTTTTATATCTAATAACATAAATATATTCTTCGTCTATTCGTTATAAAGAGTTGACAATTATACTTTCATCTCACGTAAGTTCTCTATGTGTGTCTATCAGAGCACAACCAAAATTTAGAGCTGATAGTACCCCACAATGAATACACGCATTGAAAGCTGGCTAAAGGCTAGTGCGATAAAATATTTTCCTGCTTTATTTTGTCGTCGCTTGTCCTACTTTAAAATAATCTCAAGGATTTTGACTAATACATCAAAACAGATACAATTTCCATTTTTTTATATCTTCTGTGTATTTAGAAACGAGTGATAAATGCAAATTTTCTACTTTGTTCTTTTGAAGATGCTTAAAGTTTCGTAGCTTATTACAGAAGATTTGGCTCTGTAAAGGCATTTAATTTTCATTAATTGAGATGTATATTTAAGGGTTATATTATACACATTTTTCTCTAGAATAGATACCTTTATATTAATTTGTACTTCAATATTTAATCTATCTATTAATTTTTTTTCTGTATTGCTTTTTTGTGTTCTTTGACAAATATATATATCAGTTAAATTTTTATATATGTAGTGGGCATCAAATCAAAGATTCTAATTTTTTTCATTTCATTATTTTTTTTTCGCGCTTGATAAAGGCTAGTAACATAATATGTATTTCTTCTTAGAGAACGGAATTTTAGTCAACATGTTCTAAATTTTACTAGAACTATGAAACAAGATTTAGGCCGTCACAATCTTACTGGGAACTCCAAGCCAAAAAGTTCAAATTATAGAATTCTTCTTTTCATAAATTCTATTTAATTCAGTAACAGAAAGAATTTTTAGTTAAACGTCACATAACGCTATTTATATATGCAAATAAATTTATTATAACTCTATTACTGCCCAATAATTACTCAGAAAATTTTAATTTAATCCAACAAAAGATATTTTAACATAAAGAAACTATGATTTGTTTTGCTTGTTTTGATTTAAAAAATAAAACTCCTAAATAATATTCATGGTACACTAAATACAGCTAAAAATATTGTAATTTATTGTAAGAATCCGTAATAAGAAATAAAAATTTAACGCGTTAGAACTAAAACTAAAATCATGAGTTTGATCTTCTCCTTATTTAAATATTTTCAGATTTATTAATATAAATAAAATTTCTGGTTAACGTAACGTTTCTTTTCGCTCCAATCTAAAAAATTCTTTTTTCTCCCGAATTAATGTTCCAGAACCTTATTTAACGTTTTCCAAAAGCTTTTAATATGTGATTCTAAAAATTTCAGAAGCAATTATTTCAAAGAATTTTAAGCAAGAATATAAAACCATTTAGAGCATTAGCACATTGAGTTTTGATTGACTAATTCTAATGGTGGGGTTAAAGTAATTGAACAATAAAATCTAAGTACTAATAATTATTATGTGCGTGTATGCTAAAAGGCAGTTTTCAGTCTGCCTTAAATTAAATATTTGATATAATATAAGAAATATCAAAGTTAGTTTATGAAAAAGAAATAATTTCAAAGTATTCATAAAAAGACACTAAATAATATTAGAATTTTTTTGAAAAATTAAGAATTTATTTTCGATATTATTTTTGCAATGCTTTTGATCGGAAAATTACCACCATTTTTTTAAAAGTCTGTACGCACAGACAAATATTTATCGATACTTGTATTGGCTGAATCCAATCACTAATCAACTATTGGTTGACTTCAAATATTGGGGGGGGGGGGGAATCAAAGTATTTGGTAAATTCAAACATTGATAAAAACTTAAAAACGTATTAATCAAGAACTAATTAATATATTGATTGGAATCAAACACTGGTAAAAATTAACCAACGTATTAATTTGAATTCAAACATTGATACAAACAAACTAATGAATTGGCTGTTCAAATATTGATAAAAAGTAACCGACGTATTGGTTGAATTCAAACAGTTGTAAAAACTAACCTAAGAATTGGTTGAATTTAAGTATTGGTAAGAACTAACCAATGCATTGTTAAACCTAACCATGTATTGGTTGAATTCACACATTGGTAAAACTAACCAACATACTGGTTGAATTCAAATATTGCTGAAAACGGACAACATACTATTAAAAACTAACCAATATACTGTTAAAAACTAACCAACGAATTGGTGAAAATTAACCAACGTGTTGGTAAAAACTAATCAATATATTGGTAAAAACTAACCTATATGTTGGGGAAAACTAACCAATATATTGGGAAAAAACTATCCAATGTATTGATTGAATCTAACCACAACCCTAAAACGATTCATATTCAATTTTAACAATTAGAAAGAAAAAAACAGTAATTAAAATAACATCAAAAAACAGGCTCTAAAAATTAAAAGTTTAAGAATATTCAGATTAAAAATACATTGCTATTTTTATCTTTTATTTAAATAATAATTAATAGAAAATATCGTTTCCAGTATGATGAGTAATCGATTGAATTTTTAAAGAACCAATTTTTGTACTAAGGCACTGTGCCAGACAAATCTCTCCTCTTTCACCAATCACCTTAGAGAATACTTTTTGCCAACTATCCATAAAAATATGAATGACAAAATGACAAGCACTGCAAAAAGGAAAATATAAGCATAAAGCATGAATTAATATTTATATTTTCTTTAAAAATCATTAAAAGGAAAGTAGTGCTTTTATCTTAATAAACAATTAATTGAGGTTTATGAAGCTGAGTCACTTTACAATCTGAGAGATCTCACATCGCAATTGAATTTTTCACACTTCAAAACAATTGCCAAAACGAGCACTCCTCGCCAACCTTCTGTGAAAAAAGGAAAATATAAACGACACACTACTATGAATCACTACAAAAACAAAACCATGAGCAGAAATCACTTTGATTCCATTTACAATCCCTACAACATCCACTAAAACAGAGATCAGGAACAAAAAAAATCTGTTTCCTCCTCCCCAAAACGATCTTCTCGTTTCATTCAGTTGGTTGGAGGTTCCCTTTTCCAAAATCAGTCTTCGGAAAGTTTTATCGATTTTTAAAGACCAATTAAAACAGCTGATGTGATTTTGATGGGCATCTTCCAGTGCCTTAATTGCAAATTTCCTTTTGAGCAGCAGCGCTACTTTCTGCGACAAACGCATCCAAACACTTAGGGATGGGCTTAAAAGCGAATTAGAGGAAATGATCATAACGACCAGTTTCTCATTTGGACTAGGAATAAGTACTGGAGATGATCAGGAGCTGCTTCATATATACCTAATCATGGAAAGCGATAATCGATTCATTAACGCTGAGGAAGGAAAATTGTTTGAACTGGTTTATTCATATTTAACTTAGAGAAAATATGAAGGAGGAAGATAAAAGTTAAAGAGTATGAGGTGGTTATTTGAGTGGGTGGGATTAGAATTCATTTTCATCTTAAGATGTAATTTATTTTTTTAAAAGTAAAATTGAGTTAGATATATATTGAATCTTTTGTTTCATAAGCGTAAGCTGTTTAACCGTAGTTTAACCCTTTATAAGGTCACATTTTTCTAATAAAGTTCTGTTAAAATATTTTTGGGATTTAGATTGATTTATAAAAAGAAGTTCAATTAGCTTATTACTTAAAATTAAATTGATTTTTAAGACCCCTTTTGGGGGGGGGAGTAGGTTTCCCACTACCCACTGGGAGCTATTAAAGGTGGGACATCGTATGCTTTACATTTATTTTTTATATTACACTAGCTGTGGTGTACCCGTTCTTCGCGCGAGTGAATTGAAAAATTAAACAATACAGATTAAAGGATAAAGAAATTTTTAATGAGTTAATTTTACGTGAATAGCAAATTAAACAAAAAAAAAGCTTTCTGCATATCTCAACTGAACAAAAATACCATATTTGTTAAGTTCTAAGTCCGTACATCTAATAGCTGATAAAAAGGATTTTTTTTATTTATAACGGCCCGTAACTCTCTTGTGGGTCAATTTTTGAAAACTCCTTCCTAAGCTAACCTCTGCTCAGCAAAGTAAAACATCGTTACAAATTTTGTGATGAACACTTAAAATAGTGTAAATAATTTATCCCTGGATGTGTAATACGTTAATATTACTCACTGTTGTATTTATTTTATGTTAAAATTATAATATTCACAAGCAATGCCGTTCCTTACATTATAATGGCGATTCAATGAAAACATAGCGAAATGTTGGTGATCGAGCCAAATTGATATCATTTTTGGAGACCACGTTGGCCACTTGGCGATTAATTGAACGGTGCAGATGTTGCTTTGCCGTAGTGCCACCTGTTGGGCAACTGCAACAAAAAGGATAGCACAAAAACCTTCACTCAAAAAATACATACACATGCCAATTTTCACAGTGATCGGTTGAACGGTGGTGGATTTAAGTGATTTCTTATACACAACCATCCATTTTTATAGAGAGAGATTACGTGATATTTTACATTATTTATAAATACTAAAATATACAGAAGGAATTATAAATTAGATATATTTTGCTGTCAAAAATTTAAGAATTTACACATATTACTTTCCATGAAATTTCAAAAAACTGGGTTCAACAAATAGGGGAAGATTGCCAGCCATACAAACGTGTCTTGTTCTCACACACCAGTTCCTCTGTCTTGAGCCACTTTGAAATTCATTCCCTCCACAGAGCTAAAATGAATCTGACTTGGCGAAACCCTCCTGCTCACCACTAGTACGTAGCTGGCCTATCTCTACAGTGCAGGAGATCCAGGGCTCTTCAGACGGCCTTGGCACGCTTTAGAACTCCTTGCTTCTCCTGCTCATCTTATGGACTGCTGGGCCATTTCCCTGGGACAGTTGTTTGGAGATCAAGACCTGGCTTGTGACATTCTTATGCGGAAAGGTCAAATGAACTTGGTGTAGGCTTTCCTGCTCCAAGGAGATTTAAAACAACAGCAACTTTTGTATGAGACATGTTCAAAAAATAACTTTATCATATCCTTGTAAATGAGCCACAATTTGTCATGCAAACTAAAACTAGAAAGGCATGTCTAAGTTCACGTATGTAGTCCATTCTAAGGCTAAGTATTTTTTCTTGCCTGAAGAAGTTGTTAATCGCCATCAGACTGCCGATAAGTAAGGTAGTAAAAGTGAGTACCAACAAAAATTTTCGTTTATGACATATTAATAAAAACACTTGAATTTTATCTACAACTTGGCGATTTTCAGGAAATAGAAGAAAAACATTGTAAGTGATTTGAAAAAAGGTTAAAAATATTTTTTTAAAGTAAAAAAATTTTTTTTTGTGTGTGTGCATTCCTTAGTCTAACTATATTTTAACGAAGACTATCGATAGGTTTCGGGAAATAACTTTCTTGGGATTTAGAATGGAAAGAGGATGAAAGAAATCCTCCAGACTCAATTAACATTTCTCGTTCACACAGAAGCAGGGGGGGAAAAAAACTAAGCGTATTTTTACATTATTGATGGTGTATTCACGAATTTTCTTCAAATACAACATCGGTTTTGATTCGAAAGAGTTCGTAGTAATGCTTAAATTGCGTGCGTAGAGAAATTGTCTACCGTAAAAAAGTTTCCAAATAACTTATTATTTTTTCAAAATTCTTTTTTGAAACATTGGTCTTCATTTTCATAGCGCATGAGGACATTGATCCAATGTTTTCTAAAAATTTTTAGTGGCGTAAATTATTTATTAATTCTTTTAAAAATTCAGTAAGCATATCATGCCTTAAGGGAGAAAAAAACTTTTCTCTTTTGTGCAGCAAATAAATACTATTAAAGGAGTTCTCAATTTGTTGTTAGAATATTTTTTCGGATTGTATATATATATACAAGTGTATTTATCGTAGCTTTATTATTTTTATTTTAAAAGCATTATTCGTAACTGTTTACACATTTCTATAGTTTTAAAATTCCATTATCACATACAACGAGCGTTCTAATTGTCATTTACAGCAAACTGGATTCAGTTACTTACGATGCGTGCATATATTATACCAGTGGCACACACAAAGGGGGGTCCCCGGGGCCCCAAGCCTTTAGTTTTTTTTTCGATTGATTATAATCCTACGTATATAGTACGTATAAAGTTTAAAGAAGTATTTGGAATAAAAAAAATAATTTTATTAATTAATGCTAATTATTGGTCCAATAAATAATTTTTTACTGTTTTTTGTTCCCGAAAATAACGGCGTATTGGAACATGGTACGAGAATGACGAACTTTTGACCCTGAACCACCCTCCCCATGAAAATTTCCTGTGTGCGTCACTGTGTATTATACCATTTATAAAGAATTCTCGGAATTTTAAGTATCTAAAATTGTAAATGTTATAAACATCCTCTGTGTTCATTTAAGTTATGTGTATGAATTACAGTGTTTATAAATGGATTTACATAATTTAAATGTTAAAATGTAAATTCTCTCACAGGGAAAACATATAGAAACATTTTATGAATTTATTTGCCAATCTTACTACGTGAGATATAGTTTTGCGTAGATTTTTGACTATGGGCATAGACAGTTGTTTTAATGGATTACATTTTAGATAAATTAAAGATAACTTAAATGTGTTTTTATTTTAAAACAATTCTTCTCGTGTATAAGTTATAAAGCTATATTGTATTTAGATTTGAAGATACCCTACTTCCTATTTACGTATCTGTATAACGTTTCGAAAACAGCATGGTGAGTTTTCTGCTGTTAAGTTTTTATTCATTTAAGAAAACTGTTCTCAACGTCATCTCAGCAATGCTGTTCGATACAAACTTATTTGATTAGAAGGAAGGGGGGGTGTATATTTATTTCAATTATTACTGATTAAGTATTTCTTAGCTTAGGTTTCAAATAGAGGGTAACGCGTGAGAAAGTTCGGTATACGACTATACAGAGTTTTAAGTTTGGTGATGTTAGCTAAGGAAATATCACCTGTTGAATTTTATATGTAGAGAAAGAAAACAAAAACAAAATAGTAAGTAGAATTTTGGTTAACTTACAATTTAATTATCCTTACACACACCATACATGTGTGTGTGGTTATAAAAAGGTAAGATAAAAACCATGATAAAAAGGCACGAAAAAAACGCAAACGTACAAACTGCTTCTCTTGTCATGGAGCCATTTGCAATACCAAACTTCGTAAAATCTCGTGCCCTTCTTTTAAAGACTCCCTTCACTTGACGCAATTCTCTTCATTTGCATCCATTCCATTAGAGTTTCCAATCCCACCAGAAGACCATCCTGCGAAGAAATCGCCGTACTGCGTCCACTGACACAATCCATCAAATCATGTCTGATCTTTCACGGCCATTCTGCGGTCCAGACTCTTGGTTGGTCATTTCATCAGCATGAAAAATCATGTTTTATCTATAAAAAAAGAACAGCATCTAAAGGATTAAACAATTATTCATTTTTTAATTCAGACTGATTGAGCATGGTTCCACATGATCTGCAGCAGAAGTTTTGTTGAGTTTCTCATGGTTGACAATTTTTTTTTCACACGGTCAGTAGGTTTGATGGCAGTGACTCTGTAAGGGCCATAAAACTTAGCTTTTAGTTTGAGACCACTGCCATACTGATTTCTATGGATAAGCACCAAATCGTTGAGTTTGTAGATCCTTAGCTTCTTCGTCTTTTTTTTTTAAATTTATGTTTGCTTTATCTTGTTTGTTTTCTATACCAGGTACGGAAGACTATTAGATGCATTTAACTATACCGATGCCATCGTTGGGAAAGTTATTCTGATATAAAAAGCATATTCTTTGGAATAAAGCAATTGTATAAATTCATATTATCCAACGAATCCTGTCTCATGAGGAAGAAGGATTGTGGACTCCAAATTTTGTGGAAAGATAGGCCAACCGTTATCTATCACGAAATACTTATGAAGTGTAATGGTATGGCCTAGGTGTTATGGTATAGGCAGGCATATGTAATGGAAAAACACAGTTCACATCTCCACTACAGGTATAGTTACATTTTAGCCGTATTAAATCGATTTTCTCCTTCCATGTACATCCTTTTTCAGGACTTGAAATTCTATTCGTGAAGGATATACTATATCTATGAGACTTGAGATAACGAAGAATCGCATGGAATGACCTTAGTATTCATTAAACTTAAGTCTCCTGTCATGTTCGTCCTTTTTAAGTGTTGAATTTCTACGCGGGGAGGATAGTATATACACTTGCATAGAGTAATGAAATTCTCTGAGTCTCTAGAGAACGAAGAACTGCATGGAATGGCCTTAGAATTTATTAAACTTAAGTCTCATCGAAAGTGATTGGAATGTGCTTCTGGTAAAAACCTTTTAAAAAAGAGAGAATCACAGACGCCAAATGGTACAGCAGCTCAAAATTTGTCGCAGAAGTGGGACAATCCCATCCCCAATAGTTTAATGGAGACTATGCATAACAGATTTTAAATGTGCATTAGTGTGAGAGAAGTTCTCTCCTTCAACTGAGTGACTTCTGAGTGCCATCACTTCCGCTAGAAAGAATATTTGTCGCAATTTCGGAAGTTGTTCAAAGGAATATTTCTTTCCCTTCCCCTCCTTTTTTAAACTCTGGGATATCAGTCACAATACATTATACTTAATGCATGATACCTTTATTTTACTTACAATGCACCTTTGAATTGTTTTCGAGAAAATTTACATTTTAATTTTGATGTTACTAATTTGTGCTTCATTATCAAAATAACTTAGAACTATAAATGAATGAAATATGCACATTTTTTCTAAAATTTAAACGCTTTAATAAAAGCTAAATGTTTGCACTTTATAAAATACTAATTTACAATAATTATTTTTTACTTAACTATCTTATTATTATATAGTACCTGAAAACGATTTCTCAAAAAAACTTCCTCACAGAGTAAATATTACATTTAAAACTAAATCATTTAGGTGAGGAGATTGGGTTGAGAGAAAATTCAAATTCGAAAATTGCTTATGTGCATTTTTTACGGAACACACATACAACGTGTTAAGAATAGAGATAAAATCATATTTCGAACACGAAAGTAGTGTTCAGAAATTAAGAAACAAATCCGAAAGTGGAAAAGCAGGTTGTATTAAAGAGTTAAAATTTTTTGTTCAGCAAATTATAATTAAATTGTATATTTTGCAAATAATTATACTGTTCTCAAAATTTGTCATTAATTTTCATATACATGTTATTCGCGTTTGTGGTTTTCATATCTTTCTTAAACATTTTTTAAAAATTTTAATAGTTAGGAAAGGGGAAAGAAAGCCAAAATAAAAAAATAGTTCTTTTTAAAAAATATATACATATTTTGGAGCAATGTTATTATCTTCCAATTTGCATGCTTCAAATTAACTGCACTTGTTAAATCCTAAACTAGGTTATACTTGGGTGAATTTCTTAGAAGTTTTTAGACTAAATGTTTTTTTCTAATTAAATAGAACTTATTTAATTTTCAAACAGAAACAGAAGAATGAAGAATTACGAGAAGTAATGAAAACAAAATTTTGTTAACGGTTATTAAATACGTCCCGTTTAATATTCTGAAAAATGGAGCATTATTATTTTTAAAAAATGAAAGAAAAAGTTGGAATAATATTATTTATACGAAACGGTATTATTTTAATTTTAAAATAGCGTTTGAGAATTTTTAGAAAAAAATATTACATTAATTATATTATTTGATTTTGTTACACACAGATCATTATTTTTATTAGCAATCATTTATTTCAAAATTGGGCAGAAGTTTTTAAAAATGTACTGTTGTTAATGTAGAAAGAAGAGCATTATTAGAAAAATATAATTAATTTTAAAAGTTAAACAAACTGTTAAAAATAACGAATTTAATTTTCATTTAACTGTCGCTTGGATCTTTTCTCATAATATGAATGAATCCTTAAAATAAATACCAGTTGTTGTCAAATAAAGTAATATATCTGAAGCTGTGTTAACATAAATTATATGTTCTTTATATAACTTATCTGTAGAAACATGTAAGTACAATTCTTTTTATTCAACAGTTTTATGTTTTGTTACGCTAAAATGTACAAGAAATTTTTCAAAATTTGTCTTCAAAATACTGATGAATTTAACCAAAACTATATCTGAAAATAATTTTTTAACGTATTGATGAATCCCTTATTCAAAATTTAAATGTAAACAGGAATTTGAAATACAAAAGAAAATTGAGTACTTATCGGCTTTAAATAGCATTAAGTACGTTTGAAAACATGTAGAAACACGCCAAATCCTGTTCCATTATTGTATTTGTATATGTATGTAGTGAATGTATTTTATCGGATAATATTGCCAATGTTCGCCAAAGCAGTCATCAAATTAATTTCCTGATAAGTTAAATTATATGTATTTCTTAAGCAAATACTATAATACTATTTCTGACAAATGGTCTTTCAGCTATTTCCTTGTGGTTTGACTAGCTTCTAATTATTCCAAAAGGAAAAACATATCTACAAGTTTTGATATTACCAGAGTGGATATAACATTGCATTCTTTATCCATTAATTTATAATTATTCGTTTTTGTCTCATTACAAGTTATTAAAATAGTTATCAAGTCGCCATTTTTTATCTCTTTGTTCTAGAAACATTTCAAGAATTTCTAACAATTTATTAACACGCTCTTCAGATAAAAGGGAAAAAAAATCATGCAGTTTTGATTTTTATTTAGAATAGATTTAAATATTTTCACACATAACATTAAATTTGTGGAAGGAATAACCGAGAAGAAGTTTAATGTTTGAATTTTCCAACAGGAAACTTTTTCCTGTCATTCTTCTGAAAAAATTCCAATGAAGCTCAAATAAGAATTTCCACATCAATACTTATTTTAGTCTCATTATTTCTCATTCAATGTTATTCAAATAGGAAAATGTTTTTTCGAAATTTTATACTATTTTTAAAAGAATAATAGCTTATATCGCGTTATAAATAGAAATATTAGCTCATTACACAATTTTTGAGATATAAACAATCATTAACTTTTTGAAAATATTATCTTTCTTCAAGTCTTTGTATTGTTTGCTCGGTCCAATTTATTTCTGCCATGCTTGATTTGATGATACTTGTTCAGATGCAAATTTAAATTCCCACAGTTTTTAGTTATAAAAATAAAATTCTTCTGCAGCAATTTACAATTCTAATGTAGAATACATTTATAGGAATATACGGGGTTAAATTCGTTATGAATAGATTTTTTTTGTATGTTACATAAGGTTAAATTTTAAATTGAAAAAGAACATTTTTTTTCAATATTTTATAATACATGTACAATATCAACAAAAGTATAAATTAACTATATAAGAGCAAAATTAACATATTTGGTGGTAAAATATTCTTCCTGTTAAATATTTCTGTATTTTTTTTTTTTTTTACTTTAAGGAGGGTGAAATTTATAAGAAATTCTGTGATTTAAAGGTTTTTACTATTTTTTTCTTCTTGTAGCCTGTGCATTACAATTGTAATATAAAACAGTTTTTGAGCTCAAAATACTTTAAAAGAGTAGTCATTCAGTTTTATAATAGAAAATTTAAAAATTTATGAAGAGGGCTATAATTGGCTACTCCTCCTACAATGATTGAAGTATACATATGAAATTTTATTTTCCACTACAACAAACTATACATAACAAAATTTGGTATGTTTTTTCTGCTAACATGACGGATACATGAAAAATATTTTAGGGGGAGGGGGAGGAAGGAATAGTAATTGAAATTCCTTAAAAAAGTTACTGATTCTAAATTCAACTATTTTTTTAAGAATATATATATGTATATGTATATAAAGTATTGCTTTTTTTTGGTTTAAAATTATTAATTATCAAGTTTTTTTACATATACTAATAGCGATAAATAGGAAAAATATAAAAGTATTTGACCCAACAGAAAAAACCTTAGTATTTTAAATGAAGATAAAGTTGTTATTTTTTTTCTTTCTGTGATAAATCCGCTTAAAGTTTTGATTTATCATTGGGATGTGAATAAAAATGATTATAAAGATTATCACAACTCTGGATTATTTTTTAACTTAGAGTTTTCAAATTTTGGGAGATTAAAGAAGATTGTATAAAAAATAATTTAGGTGGGTAAGGAGGGGGGGGGGTAAAAAGATTTTCGAATTTTTGCAAAGGAATTGCTCTGTGTTAACTTAATTTTTGTTCTAACTTATTTTTTTATATATATTTGCAATTTACATTATTTCATATTGTTAAAGTTTGGTACATTTTGTTAAAGGATGAATTTTAAAATAAAAATTTTGCAATGAAGGAAATTTTCAATATTAGAAAAAATGCTAGTGTGTTATGATATATATATATATATAACACATATGTATATATATTGCTTTTGAAATCCTCAAAAAAAATATTTTACTTCAATTACATAATAGTTTTCAGTAAACCATTGATAAAAGTTGAACTTACTAAGAAGTGTTTTATATATTCTTTTCCTTTGATACTTAATCCAATGGTATTATTCAAATGACATTGCAGGAATAAATTGAATTCTGCAACCAAAATACAAACATATTTTGTTTTTGAAGAATATTTGTTACCATCATTATTTCTCCAGTTCGCCGGTCAAGCGGTCACTTCAGTAGCCAATGAAAAGGTTATTCGCATCTGTAGTGCTAATGACTAAGTAGAAATAAAATTAACTTGGGTTAACTTCAGTTCGGAAGTTAATGGGAATGGTTTTACAAGAGCTGATCTATGTGAAGTGGAACGGACCATAGGAAGCAAATAGAAAAAAGGGAACAAATTCTTTGAAATGATTCTTATACATCGAATGTGTTTTGAATCGAGAAAGTAATTTAGAAAGGAAATAGTTTTTTAAAATTTTTTTTAAAAAAAGAAAGTTTGTTATAAACTTTAAACGAAATAGTCTTTTTCTTTAATTCATCTAATTAAGGTTCAAATAAAGGGTTAACAAGGTTAACAATTATTTTTTAAACAATGTTTGAAAGCGTATATTTGGGTAGAGGATAAATAAGTTAAGGGTTTGTGTTTTTTCTGCTCGTGGCATCAATTACGTTTAAGGCACTAACAGTCATTTTTAATGCTTATTATATAGATTGGTATATGGAATGCCAAATAGTAATTTGTGTGTAGAAAGCATCTAATTTATTTAATAATTTAACCAAATAAGTAAAAGAAAGAGACCATTCTCCTCTTTCGAAGAATTTAACTTATTTGACTAAACTTTTCAGTTATTGTTCTAATTGTGAAATGTAGACAGGTGTTGTGAAAAAAAGAATTAAAAGTAGATTTTTATTCCTGCTGCGAGGTATCAGAGTACGCAATAGAGCTTTAATTGTTTTAATAACATTTCTTAAACACTTAGACGATATTTCTTGCTCTATCGTTATTTCTAATGAGCTTACTATGTTGTATATAAAACACTTAAACTCCTTAAAAAATTAATTAAAAAATATTCACTTCTCCCCCTTACCTCTTCCTTCAATTTACAGTCAATTATCAATTTTCCAAGAAGTGTACATGTAAATAAAGAAAAGTAATGAGAAAAGGACTACGAATATCTAAAGGAATCTTAAGTGATGAAAAAAAAGTATGCATCACTATTTAAAGAGGATTTATTGTAAATTTTTCTAAAGATAAACACTAGACTAGTTAGATGTATACCAGGTGGAGGGCGAACCTAAATGACCTCTTGCGGGCCACTTCGGAAAAAATTTGTAATCCCGCGGGCCGTGGGTGTGTGTGATTTTTTAAAATCAAATTAACCCATGCCAAAAACAGTCTAACAATTACTTCAAATATATCTCACTTTTGTTCGCGTTTATGATATCTGTTTACATGTTAATTAACATAATTTATAAATCAATTAAGAAATGTTTGTTTTTAATAATGAATTTCAACCAAAAACTTCTATAAATTTAAAAATTTAATTGAAATTTCGCAAGGTCTAGTAGAATCTTGAAGAATTTTTCTATGACAAATAATTATACACTTTGTTGGGTTATAATTACGTTCCAGAAACAACATATTCTAAAATAAACGTTCTTTTTTTATTGTGAATAAATTTTATCTGGCCTTAAATTTTTAAATCAGTTTAAGATCATTTAAAATATTAATGTTTATTTTTTTAATTGATAATATTATGCCTTTATTTTGCAAATAACTGCTAAAGTTTTTTGGGTTCCTTTAATATTTTAATTTATTATAAATTATTAAGAGTAAGGAATGAATCAAATTAGATAAAATATAACTACTCGCATATTCGTTAAAAATATACATCATTGGTTACAATTATTTTTTAAATGTTATACTCTACTAAATATTTCCCTAAAACAGTTTTTTTTTTTAAATTGGGTATAAAATTTTATTTTTCAATTAAAAATAAAATTTTTTACCCAATTCAATTAAAAATTTTATATCACCTTTAAATATTTTAAATTTAGAATATTATGCATCAGTGTAATATGTATGTTTCATCAAAAGGAGTTTTAATAATTCTTTCCTTAATTTCATAAATTTAAAATAGCAATCATCTAATGCCGGAATAAAATGAACTAAAAATGGTTTTCTTATTTTATAAAACATAAAAACTTTTCAAAATAATTTACAATCTGTAGATATTTTAGAGTAATAGTTAAAATGTTTTTATTAGTTTTACATTCGAATAAGAATTATTAAGAACACTTTATGGAAAACAGAAGACTACTTATGTTGTAAATTAAATGTAAAATGAATAGATGGCGCTGCAAGTCATCTGAGAATTATACTTTTTTTAGCTTGTAGAATCAGTTATGTAATATTATTTTTGCTGTATACCTGTCTTCTGTGTCGTCTAAGAAAATAAACCGAAATTCCAAAAATTATGTACTGAATATAATTGGATTAATATAAAAATATAATGGATATAATCGTCTAACTGAGCAATGGAATTATAGATTTAAGAATTTTTAGATTTAAGAAGAATGCCTTGATCAAATCAAACATAAGTGGGGGGTGCAACAAAAGGTTGAATAAACACTAAATAAGATAGGACTTCACATCGGTGTAACTAAATAATATTATTTTGCTATGTGAATGACTCTTTCGAATAAAAAAATATAAATTACAGTATATCCCGACGTATTACGCGGACCAGCGTGTAACGCGCCCCCTATACTTTCAATTTTTAATTTTAAGGTATACTCACTGTATAACGCGCACACTTTTTTTCCGAAGAAACTTTTTTTTATCAAGTCATTTATTCGAAGGATTACACCAGGCTTTTGAATAATGGTATAATGTAGAAGTAAAGCCCTATAGCTCAAGAAAAGAGATGTTACCAAGTGAAAAAACATTTACAAAAGGAGGTCAAATGCGTTAAGCCAGTCTAGAAATAGTAAAGTGAGTAGATAACAAAATCATGGAAGAAAATTAAACATGCCATAATTCAGAAGCCCTTTATAAAATATAAAATAATGTAGTGTATCTAACAATCTATATGAAACGGTAGATTTTCTTAATGATGCATCAGAATAAAAGTGGAGAGTAGGAGGGAGAAGAAATGAAAAGAATTCGATGATGTGTGTCTGAAGATATAACGGAAGAAGAATATGACGGTTTTTTCATTTTATCCAACAATAAAAGTTCATAAGGTATGTCATTTCCTCTAAGGTATCCGACTACCCTAAAATTGTGAATTTTGCCAAAAACTGACACACTTTTTTATGCTTTTATTTTATAGACCATCTTATTAGCTTTATAAAAATACCAAGTGTATCATTTTCCCTTCACTAGAACAAAAACTACAAGTGTTTTAGTAAAAGCAGATGACATTACTTTAACCAAGATGTCAGACATTAAAACGCGTTTTACTCGAAATGTGTTTTTTTTTTAATGCTTAAACGGGGCTTAAAGCCGGGGGAACGGCTTTACCCATTTTTCCCATTTTAGTAATAATAATTTCTTTTTCTCTTCTTATTTTAGCATATTTTTTTATAAAATGTACTAAAAAAATCTAAAACCCAAAAAAATTTGATATCTCTGTTTTTTTTTTTAAAAAAGTTGTCGCAAGTAGTCGGATACCTTAAATAAACAGTATTTACATACATGTAGCAATCTAATTTTTTTTTTATAATGCTCATTTTATCTTTATTTTTAGAGATATCATTTTTAAATCCGCCTTGTATAACGAGCACACGCAAATTTCAATCTTATTTTCTGTGTTATAAGCTCGCGTTATACGCCATTTTATACGGTAATGATTCTTATTGATTTCCTGATAATGTCCATTATTAAAATTTTATTCTTCTAATTAGTCTCACATTATACTTGGTATGAATAAAAAAAAAATTATGACACAAATAAAATTCGTACAATTATTTATTGTTTTAAATGAAAAGATGTCTTTCAAGGAAAAAGAATGAATGACTGTGCTAGTAAACTTACAATTAAAATAGCAAAAGTTCCATTAAGAAATATATCAATTCAAAAATACATTATTTTACCTAAGCAAAGTAAGTATCATTAACATCACGCACAATTTGCATTTAACAATTATTATAATAACTAACAATTTCGATACATGCATTCCTAACTGAAACCCATTCATTAAATTAATTAACTTTCTCTCACTGGTTTCCTAACTAAACTGAAGATTTTAAAAACAACGACTGTCATTCAGTGAAAAAAGAAGAATTTTCGCTAATAAATCACAAATTTATCGTACTGACGACGGAATAACCAAAGTTAATTATTCTTTTGTTTTGCACTTACCATACCATTTGTTTCGTGCGTGTATAATTGTACTTGTTAAATGCATTTTAGAAGTAAAGAATAATTATTTGCTCGAGAAAATTGAATTCGATAATACCTTGAATTAATTACTATCTTGCAAATGCAGACGATTTTTAAATCCAGGCTAACGAGAAAAAGCGAAATGCAATTAGAATTCTAAAATCGAAGAAACTGTTAGCTTTATTCTTTTTTTTACGTCGTATTTCTTTCGTTATCAAAGAACGTCCATTAAAATGGCGACATCGACGGATTTTTTTTTTTTTTTTTTTTTTTTTTTTTTGCTTAGTAATATTTATTTGATTCATATTTTTTTTTTAATCTAATGCGTTTTGATAATTTGATTTTTCCTCTTTTCTGTTTTGTTCTTTCTGTTACTAGGTATTAGGTTATGCAAAATATTCAGATTCATCTTTTTCATTCTAGATACCTTTTTGTAAACTATAAGCATTTCAGCTAATGGCATTCTATTACTTTTTTCTTTCACTTCGCTTTTCGCGTAAATAATCTCGAAAATTTTTCTGGTGAATTTGTTATCCAGAAATCAGCATTCTAAACAAGAATTATGCTTTTACAAGGAAAAAAAATGATATTTTACAGAATTTGTGGGAATGTGTGAGATACCGTACCCAAAATTCACATTATTTCGTAACAATTTAAAATCTCGATTCTTTCATACATACACGTTATTAGTAAATTGGGGAATCAGATTTTTTTCATTCATATTTTGAATATATAATTGCCAGAATTCAAATTTTTTATGCATTATTTAAAGCAAATACTAACAAATTTCTTCTTTTAAAAAATATTTACCTAAATAGCCTTTTTTTATTATTATTTAATCGTAATTTAATCTGTTAGAATCTTCTTTTTGGCAGATATTTAAATTAGAATTGTATCCGACAACGTTTGGAACCGTTTTTATGAAAAAAGCGTAAGCAATAATTTTTTGATAATTAGTGTCATTTGATTTAGAATATACATATAAAATTGTTTTAAGAATCTTATTAAAATAAAAAAAATATTGTGAAATGAAACTTTTAGCAAAAAATGAAGAAAGAAAGATATAGTTTCAAAACCTTCTTCGTTTATAATAAATGCTTCTATAATAATAACAATTTGCTTATATATAGCTAAGATTTCTTTGCTGAGCCTGAACTAGGATATTTGAAAAATTCACATTATTTTCAAAGTTACGATTAGATGAAATAATAATCAGTGCTTTTTGTTCAAATTTTTTCACTCCAAAGTATTGAAATATGAATAAATCATCTTCGAAATTATACATTTCAAAAATCCTAGTTCAAGATCTGTACAGAAGTATCAGCTATATATAGGGAAAATATGCTCATTACAGAAACATTTTTCATGAAAATAAAAGGCTTTGAAAATATGCCATTCTTCATTTTCACCCCAAAATTGGATTTAAAAAATGTTTTAATTTCTATTCTTAAGACAATTATGTACTTATATTCAAACTAAATATCAAAAAAGTATTCATTTATACGTTTTTTTCTTCAAAATAAAGGTTCCAAGCGTACTCGGATCCCCTTTCAAGAAACTTAGATTCTCTAACCGCTAACTCTTGTCATAATAAATACAATAGACTGTCTCAAGCAGTAGAGACGCCCTCTAGCGACCTCTCAACTTTAGTCCAGGCCAAGTAAGGTAAGAAAGTAGTCACTATTAAAAACCATCTATGTTCCGTGCCCTTCATTTTTGTTAATGATATTTGTTGTCTTTGTGAAACCTAACCTAAGATAGTAAATAATTGTTATAAAACCCATCTTCACAAATCTTCCACATTTCGTTTAATCCAGAACTTCTCAAACTTTCAATATTCAATCAATATTCAACCCCAATATTCAATCCTAATTTTCATCGCCCCCCTTCCATACAAATAACAATGCATTGAGTTCAATAATACTATACTTTGACGCTAAAGCAACAATACTACTTTAACCTCTTAAGTGCCACCGACGTATATATACGTCTCGCTCAACCGTGAGTTAAATACCATGGACGTATATATACGTCTTGCCGAAATACAATCGTTTCTGTGCACTGCTATCCATAAAATCATTTCGAAGGCTTTGGAATGCAATAAAAGGACTTTGACAGGAAGGATTTACTTATATCAGAGGATTTCCTATTTATTCCTTTTCTTCCCCTCCCCCTTCCAATACGTCACATACATGCGCTTATGTGGAAAACGGAGGCATTGGGGAGCGAATCATGTAACTTTTAATCAGCAGCTAATGAATTATTTACAAACCGTACAAATTACCAAAACAATTGTTAATTTTTGAGTATAATTTTATATATGGAAAGCTCAAGGGGTCACTGACAATTACTAAGCTTGTTCTTAATTTAGAATTGTTAAATTAATCATAAAAAAATTACTCTGTGCAGTACCGATACATTTATAAGTGTAATTAATTTTAAATGCTCACTTTGTTTTTTACTATGAAAGAATGTATTTTATTTGTTTACTTTCAGAAAATAAACAATTTTTCAAATAATCTTTTGTTTTCGACTTTTCAATATGCTTTCCCCCCCCGAGGGGGACTGCCCCACAGTTTGAGAAACGCTGGTTTAATCTCTAATGTTTAGTGCTCTACAGTTCTAAATAAAGATTTAAGAAATAAATAGGGAATTCAAATACATTCAATTTCTAAACGTAAAGTTAAAAACTGTTAGCTTATAAGTTTTTTATATGTTCCCTAATCACGATTAAAAATTTTAAATGTTTTTTGCAGTCACATGAATACATTAATATTTAGTTTTTAAAATTCATAGTCAAATTCATAATATTCGAATCTTAGCAGAGGTTTTAACCAATGGCGTACACGAACCTCTCTTTTGGGAGGTGGGGGAGGTCACATTCTGAAACAAATGTAAACTAAAGTAATCTCTACGGTGAAAATTAAAAATTTGTTGATCTATGGGGGGGGGGGGAGTTGAACCCCATATCTTGCCTAACCCGCAGTTTTGAACTTCAAAACATATCCTACATTTAACATGTTTTCCTTGAAACATTGCTATAGAATTACTCTTCTGCCTTTCAATATTTAAAAACTCTTCCATGCGTACAGAAACTCATCCTTCATAACATATTAAAATAAAACTTGCAAAACAAAATAACAACAGAACAAAAGCACAGACGCAAAATTTTAAACTTCTTTTTCAATAAACAGAACAGCACTCACGTCTTGATTCCCCTACTTGAGCCCAGAGACAGATGTGACAGAGAGCAATAAAAATCAAAACGGTTGCACCCATTCCTGCAATAAATTTCACACAGACGCCGATTCAAATCTTTCACTGTACCTTAATTAAACCACTCCATTACCGTATACGAACCGACACCAAGTGGATGAAAAGCCAAATTGCCACTTTGAGCCCCAGCGTTAGAAGTGATACATCACACAATCAAGACCGAAAGGATTTAAATAAACTTTAAATGAATGCAGAGATGTATCGCATGCTGCCCCATTTATCGATATGCACTGCTAAATGAGCGTTACCAATGAATTATTGATGAAGTCTGCAGATGGCTCATTATAGAAATGGGTGCAGAAGGTGAGTCACATGTGGAAAAAACTCTAATATAATTAGTTTTTCAGCCCAGAAACATAAAAAGAGCCAACACAGAACAAGAAATAAGTCTCCGTCTGTCGTATTGGGCCTGCGACTGCAATTATGTGCAATTATTTTTATGATTCGCTTTGAAAAGCGTGTGTGTGTGTTAACAGAAAGTAGAGAGTGTTTCTATTTATCAGAGAGTGTTCAATGCTAATAACGCTTTGTGATATTCAATGCGTGTTGGAACACGTTCTGCCACTTTATCACGTGTTAGTTGGAAATGAAATATTAGAGGAATATTCTGTGTGTGCACGGTAATCCTTTCACGCCACGGTAATTATTGACTGGATCGAGGTAGAGGGATAATAGGAGTTTATTTGGTTGGCAAATCAAATTGAATGAAGAGCATTTTTGGACGTAATGGTCGCAGAGGGAGGACGAATCAGTTTCGGTTCTGTTAAACATTTATGGGATGGTAATGGGTATTCTTAGAGATAATTTTGCTTCAGAGGCTTAGGGAAGAGCGTAAATAAGTAATGTGGAGTTTATTGAGTAGAATAAAGTGGTGATTTACTTATTTAAAATTTAAAAGAACGATTGGGGGTACGTAATTCAAAATAGTTATAATAAGTTGGACTGTTTATATCATTTTTTAAAACTGAAGTGAGAATTGTGCCTTATTTTTATAATTGTGAACTAGTTTCACGTTCCTTTCCGCTCTGCTCATACCAAAGAATGTATCTAAAACGATAGGTTTTTTTCCCATTTCGAACGGTATTTAGTTTAGCCAATTGTTTAGTTCAGTGCTTCTCAAACTTTCAATGTTTCAATCCAATTTTCAGTCATAATTTTCTTGCTCCCCTCCCCCCACCCGTATAATAACAATTTATTGAATGCAAGAACAAAGTACTTCGACGCTAAGGCTACAATATGACTTTAATTATAAACTGTACAATTTATCAAGATAAGTATTAAATTTTGTATATGACAAGCCCATGGGAATCAATAGTAATTATTATACTTGTTTTTAGTTTAGTATCGATTAACTAATTATCAAGTACATTGTGAGGTACTGATACACTTATAAGTATATCCGTGTAAATGTGTATTTTATTTTTTATTACGTCGGAATGTATTTTGTTTCGCTTCCTTTTAGTTAATTAATAATTATTTTAAATCTTTTATTTCCGACTTTTCGATATGCTCGCGCCCCCCACGCAGGGTTATCATGCCCTCCTAGAGGGGCGCGCCCCACAGTTTGAGGAACGCTGGTTTAGTTTAAAATATGATGCAATTATATATTAATTCTATAACATTTTGTTCTACAAATGGGTTCCGTTATGTGAATTTTTTAGTATATTTAATTTAATTATTATAGGCTGTACATTTGAATTTTCATTGTTCCTTTCATTTATATAAATTAAAACAGTATTCGGTAAGTAATCAATACCATTCCATTGTTAAACTGTATTCCACGAGCAGTTACCGAACTTATTGGAATCTAAGCCATCGTTGATTTTAAGCTGCATCTCAAATTCACAACGCGTTTTTGTGAAAAATTATAAAAAATACTGCAAAATGGATTATTAATATTTGGTATTTATACGAAATTTTAAAAAAATTAAATAACTGATAAGAAGTGAATATTTTTACCTGCATTATACACTTTTAAATGCATAAATGAGCCTATTTAATTTCTCTGATGGGATTAATTTCTCCCATCCTATGAATTTTTCCACCTTCGAATCTAAGCCACCCCGGATTTTTAGTAGCATTAACATTGGGAATAAGATTCGGCTTAGATTCGAATAAGTACAGTAATAATATTCCATAGGAAAACTGTATTCAATAAGTAGTTAATACCATTCCACAGTTAAACTGTATTAAATTAGTAGTTAATACCCTAGTAGTAGTCCCTAGTTAAAATGTATTCAATAAGTAGTTGATACCATTCCATAAATAATTAATACCAGATTCTCAAAAAAATATTTCAGTCCCTTTTGTTTTCTGTTAAGCGATTTTCGCTGTAGTTAGTAATAAATACTTCTTCAAGGTTGCGTGTCATCTGGTTCTTGCAGCTGAGAGATAAAGCGACAAAAAAATTTAAAATATACGATTTATCCACAAAATAGTTTATATAATACAGTTTAACTAATTACTGTTGTGTAAGAGCCCAGAGATAGGACGACAAAACTATTTGAGAGCCATAGTTACTCACAGAATATTCCAACCATAAAATACTTCATATATATAACCCCTGGTATAGCAACACAGTAATAGAACTATGAAAAAAGTTAAAGAACTAATGATTTATTCATAGAATATTTCGTGGGATACGATTTGTGTGATACTTGAGCCATATAATAAAAAAATGAACTCAAGCCCAGTTCTAGGGCGGATGAATAAAAAAGCACCCATTGTGCATTGTTTTTTTATATCTAACTTGTGACGAATCTGTACTCGACCTTGTGGGCGCGTTCTATTTGAAGCCGCTCCTTCACCGTCCTGCTAATCTAAGGGTGTGTGTGGGGGGGGGGAATAAAACATCACCAGAAACTTCCATAATAATTAATATTTTATTACTATTCAAGCCCACTAATCAACCACAAGTGAAACTATAAGAGGAGACCGTAGGAGTAATATAAAGAGAGCAATCTACAACAAGTAAAAAAGCGCTAGTAATCTGCTTAATTTAATCTAATCTACTCTATCTTGGATTATTAATTCTCAGTCCCCTAATTTATTATAATGGCAAACTTCTTCCTTAACTCACGTTGTGATAATGAAATAAATCTCACCTACGTATCACCACAACAGTTCCTCTGCTCCCTCTATCTTACATTTACAAAACCTTGATTTTTTATAGTCAAACTAATCTACATATCAAGGTTTCTTCTTGAAGGATGGCTGTGAATTAACGCGAAAGCTAACCCCAAAGTTTCCCCAAGAGTATTAGTGTGAAGGTTGTGACGTATCTATACGCGACCTTCACACTAATCCTCTCGGGGAAACTTTGGGGCTCACAACCATCCCTTTCAAGAAGAAACCCTGATATGGAGATTAGTTAGACTATATAAAGTCAGGGTTTTGTAATTGTAAGATAGAAGAAGGGGAGAAACTGTTGTGGCCTTACGAAGGTGAGATTTAATTGATTTTCACAACTTGAGTTAAGAACAGATTTTGCCACTATACTAAATTAGTGAATTGGGAGTTTATAATCTAAGATAGATTAGGATAAATTAAACTGATTACTTGCGCTTGTTCACTTAGAGTTCATTGCCTTCTTTTTATCACTCCTAGGGCACCCTCTTGTAGTTAACTTGTGGTTAATTAGTGTGCTTGAATGATAATAAAATAATAATTATTATAGATGCTTCTGGTCATGCTTTGTATCCCCTCCCCCACCCTTAGGTAGGCAGGACGGTGAGGGAGCGACTTCAATGGGAAGTCGCTCACAAACTGAAATAATCTACATAAAAATTCTACAATATAGAAAAATGAATGCATGAAAGCTGGAACTGTTAGCTAATCTGAGTTAAACAGTCGATAAGTATGACAACTACTATAAGCTGTAGTTAGCCATATCTAAGAATATATGTTTGCTTAGATTTCACAAACAGAGCGAATATTTTTAATTATTTTGCTTACAGTCTATCAATGTACTTGAAATCTACGTGAAATCTCGACATAGTTTCTATTAATTTAAGGAACTGGGTTCAAAGTTTCAAAATGAGTTGTTTATTTGAGTAATCATGATTTCAATTTGGATATATATATAGTATTTAATATAAAAAATAAATCTTAATATAAAAGCATCCGAACTTTTAGTTACTGCATTCATCTTAAAAATAGCCTTACAGTTTATTTACACAATGAAAAGTTCTTCAACCTTTTTTTAAAAAATACTTTCGTCTTCATGAAATTATATAAGTATTACATATGATGAAAAATACAATTTTAATGACATTTTAAAAGTACAAAAAAGTTCGTTAACTCCCCATTTGTGGTAATTTAAATATTTAATTACGGTTTTCGTTCTTTTTCAAAATAATTAATGCTTCCATTTCTAATTTCAGTAAAAAATAAACGAAATGTTTCAAAAAGTTCAAAATAATGCCCCTTTTAAAAATACCGTAAAATGTGAAAATACAATTTTCATCAAAATCAACCATTGCCTACATGTTCAAATACCGTACCTATATATATAAAAGTAGTGTAAATATTGAACGCTGTTTTAGTTTCAGTTACTTAAAACGGCAGTCAACATTTTAAAATCAGTTTCCTAGGTAAATAGCATTCGCGAATAATTTATTTAATCAAATTTATATATACCAGAGACGTTCTAGACTAGACACCGTATTAGCCATCCAATTGTTTAAATTTCTCTTTGCAGATTAATTCCAGACAATCATCTAACAATAGCGCTGTTAAGCTATGTGTCTATATGAACGAATCAGGCAATAAACCTTATTGCCTTATTGCCTTATAGTGATTTAATATTTGGGATTTTCATAATTTATCTTGGGAAAAAAACATCAATTCTTAAGTATTCATATATTTTGGGATCTATTTTTTAATAATTTTAGAATACTTATTTACATGGAGGAGGGGGTTTAATATCTGTCTTAGTCCTTTAGTGTTTTAGATTAAATGACACGTAATATCATACAGTTAAACCTACTTTTGAGCGGTAGATAGGGACAGCATAAAAAAACCGCCCAAAAAAATATTCGAAAATTTCATAAATCCTTACATATAACAAACAAATTCGTCGAAATAATACAGAATTTTTTTTATGTGGTGGAAAGGGACCGCATAAAGAAAGCCGTTCTTAGAATATACGCCAATCATTTACGAATCTTATTAAAAAGTATTTCCATGACAAAATAAATAATTAAACTACACATGGAAACATTTTAAAAGCATTTAGTTTCGCAATGTATACATGGAGAAGTTTTCAAAATGCACATATATAATTCACTGCTACTCATTGTAATCCAAATCGCTCATATTCCTGTGATGAATAACTTCAAAATCGCTTTCGTCAGTTGAAGATACAATTTTAATTGATTTATTTTTTGGCACTATAAAGTAAGAGAAATTTTTACGACACGGTTGGTTGGTCAGTTGCTTGTAAATGTCATGATAACCATGTATGCATGATCGAAATTCTTTTTGTGAAATTTCATACTCCTTTCGGGATTGGTATCTATTTTGAAAATGCTTTTCCAATTTAATGTAAAGCTGTATCCCTGCATATATTTTATCCGCTCTCAAAGAATCCTGTTCTTCTTGCCCGACTTTATAATCTATCAAAGTATTGATAATGTCACTATCATTGAAAGTTTCGTCTTCAATCAAGCACGGGCCGTTGGCGTTTTGAGAAAAATCACTGAGCGTGCATTGTCGGAAGACTGTTTATTACAAATGAACATAGCATCTTGAAATGTATATATATGTACATTTCAGTGGTGTAGCATACACCCTCGCAACCCCCACCTCTCAAGGGGGAGAGGCTCAGGACTCTAGGTGGCCCAAGGCCTAACTAACGCCAAGTACGTATCTACCCGATTTATAAAATATTAACAAAGGGCAAGAGTCATAACATTACAGTCATTCAAAATCCTAATGATGAGAGGTTAAAGTTCGAAAGAGCTAGGCACTGTGGTCATCCTCCCCCCCCCCACGACTATAAAATATTAAAGGCAAAACCTGACTTTGCAGGAAGGCCTTAATATTCTCCATCGCCACTGGCACATTGATAGAAAACATTTCAGTGGTGCCAAAGCCGTTGAAATTCATATACCGCATAAAAAAAAATCTAAACAGAAAAAAAAATGCACAAAAATAAAATCGCATGAAAAAAGGACCGCACAAAAACAGGTTCTACTGTATTTTCAAACTTTAGTTTTCGGGTTGCATAATAATACAGTATATACGGATGATATTGTTTTTACATTTTATCTATATTCTAGTATTAAACATTAATATAATTTTAATATCCTCTCATTTCTGTATATGAATCAATTTTCCTTGCATATTAATATAATGTCCCATATTTACTCTTTTGCTCGTATACTTAATGAATTACTGTCAATTGAATATTTAACTACGTATGTTAATTTAATATAAATTGCATATATTTACAAAATGTTTTCGAACTTATGGTAAACTAATACGTCAATATTTATGCTAGAACATTTTTGCATCGAAAAAGGTTTCTCCAGGGCATAAAATGTAGGCTAGTGCCACCGTAATGCCCTTTTATTTTTAGCATCTTCCCTAATTCAAGATGCTTACATCACCAATCTTGAGCTTGATAAAGAAAGGCCATACAGACATACTGTTAATAGAATGTTCAACAAAGTGAGCATTTGCCGTTTGAAAACTTAGCCTTGTATAGATTTCTCTTACCCTTAATTTTCAAAAATAAAATTACATCTTTTGCGTCTGACGTTTTACTTTATTCTAATTTGATTAGGAAATATTCCATCCATTTTACACGCTTGGTACTATTTCTCCTCCTCATCTGTGGCGCACACAAAGGGGGTGTCCTGGGGGTCCGGACATCCCCCAAAGCCCTTGAGTTTTTTTCGATTGATGATAACCATACATATATATATATATAACGTAAAATGTAATTAAGTACTTGTAATTAAGAATTTATTTTATTAATTAATGCTAATTATTAATTCAGTAATTTATTTTTTACTGATTTTTGTATACAAAATCGCCAAAATCAGAAGAATTAATAGGTGTTGTCTTGAGCTATGATACGAGCTGGGGAATTTCGACCATAGACTCCTCCCTTGAAAAATTTTTGAGTGCGCTACTGCCCTCATGGTAACATGCTTAAAAATTACAAATGTTTTTTTGCCTTCAATTCGACTTATATACGGGTTTCGAAACTTGGGTACATTGTTGAAGAAAAAAAGCACTCGCCGTATGCACGATCGGCAGATATATGGAAATACATTTGAACCTCATTTTAGGAACCTCAATTTTATGAATCTCTCAATTCTACTAACTTTTTCCAGGAACCAAGCGCATAAAATATATTGAAAATGAATCTCTTTTTAGACGAATTTTCCACATTACGAATTTTTTCTCGGGATTTAGAGACTTCGGTAAATAGAGATCCGACTGTTTTAGGTAAATAGTTCTATTAGATTTAATTTTTTAAAATTTAACTTTACGAAGAGTTATAGTTACTTACAAGAACTTTTTTTAAATTAAATACTAATAATTAAAGAAAGAGGAAATATAGATTCCTTGCAGCATATTTCAAATTGCTCATGATACTGAAATTTTTCAAAAATAATAAAGAGAATATACCAGTAAAAATACAAATTTCTCCCATTTGAAACTTACGTGAAAATAAAATAAAAAGAATAACTTTTTAACATTTTTTTGAACAGGAACTGAAAACACTTACTTTTATCTTAGGGATTAATATTTCAAAACCCTTCTTTTACTGACAGATTTATCTGAATTAGTATTATAAAACTAGGTACACAGAGACTTTCCTGTGAAAGAAAAATAGTTTTACGAAAACAATTATTCAAACAATGAAAAAAGTATCACAACTAGCGATATGGTTGTCATTTAAATCCTCTAAATAAAATTAATGGAACACGCTCCTGTAAAAATTTATATCTTATTCTAACCCATTTTGAGCGGAGTGACTCATTGCATATTAACTGAATTTTTATAACACTGAATAAACTGAGCTTACTCCCCCCCCCCTTTACACCCCCTAGAAAAATATAAACGACAAAGAATTACATTTTTTGAATAATGCATCTCTACAACATAACAGAGAAAGTGAAGATAACGCACGTAATACCGACCGCGACATTTTTTTGTTGTTGCTGTTGTTGCCAAAATGCATTGAAAAAAATGAAAGAAAATCTCAGAAGAACTTAGATTAAAAATAGCTTTCTATTTCGACTATGCCATAATATATTCCATAGAAATTCCTAAAGAAGGAAAGTTAATTTCTTTTAAAATGCACATAAATGTGCATAATGCTCCGTCGAATAAATATTTAGAAGCTTGTTTATATTCATTGAGTTCATTCCAGCAATAAGGGACGGCTATATCTATATGGCCTTGCTCCTGAATACAAAAGATCTTTTTTTATTATTTTAGATCTTTTTTTTATTATTCTAGATCTTTTTTTCGCACAAATAACGCCGTAAATATTTTAAAGCACTATGTATCATTTAGATGCCGAAATAGAGGTTTAAAAAAAACACACACACTTCTTTTCACGAGTTATTTATTCCTTCAGGATTTAAATCCTTAGAAAAAAAATGGGGGAAAAAATATCTTTTTTTTTTCCTTTTAAAAGTAAAATACATTGCGTCGACACAGAAAAGTGAATCGATGATTTGGAATTTAGGGGTTGAGGTGGTGAAGGATTTCGTTAAAAGCTTCAAAGTCGATAAATGTTGTAATTTAACCCTTTTTATTCAAGAGGAGGAAAAAGATAATTTATTTATGTGTAATTTTACTTTATTTTCCTCTTGCATTTGTGTCGGTGGGGAATTTAATATGGGAGAGATTTCTGAAAGTTTTATTTCTGGATATGGAATAAAGTCGAAAATAAAAGATTTGGAGATAGTTTTTTAAAAGTAAACATGAATAGATGCTGGATGTTTGGGGGGGGGGGAATCCCTCAATGAATGTGGGAATATTCATATACAAGGAATAATTAATGTCAGCAAAAATATTTCTGTATTTTGCGGGAATTAGGGAGCTTAAATGATATTAGCTAATTACGTTCGCAATATTTTTAAGTGTTCTCTATAAGTCATCTCAATATGATTTTTTAATTAATCTCAAGACTCAAAAATATCACCTTTTTTTAAAGATTTTTTCTTCAAGAATAATGAAAAGTTAAATAAAATAATAATAATAATTTTCATGAAAAATTCCAATAAGGTATTTTTGAAAACATTGTGCATATTAAAGTATCTGACTACGTTCAGAATCATTATTTTGAAAAAGCTTATAAAAGAATTTTATTTGTTTATTTTTTTGGTATTTGATGTCAATTGAATTGATATATATATATATATGTAATTAATTTTAAAAATATTATTATTAAAAAAATTTATTTGAATCCAATTTTTCGGCAACAAAATGGAGAAAACCTTTTTGTGAAAATATTTTCCCTTCACAAAAAATGCTTATAATAATAGCATTTTGACTATATATACTTCTTTTGCAAGGTCTAAACTAGGATTTTTGTAATACATTATTTAAAAGTGGATTTGTTCATATTTTTGTAAATGAGAGAGTAATATTAAGAAAAAAAACCGTCATTATTTTAATTCATAGTAATTCTGAAAATAATGGGAATTTTTCAAAAATCCTAGCTCAAGCTCTGTATAGTAGACCTTGCTATATATATGAAAAATGTTATTATTATAGAAGAATTTTTCATAAAAATTGAACGCTTTAAATCTGCTTTTTCCCCTTCATTTTGCCAAAAAAAAGTAGATTTAAATAATTCTTTAGTTGATAAAACAAATTTATATGCATATTCTAATTCAAGTGGTACTGAATATGAAAAAAAAACGTATATTCATTTATACGATTTTGCAAAATCATGGTTTCAGGGGAAGACACATGTACCTTAAAGAATTTAAAATAATAATTTTTTTATTAAAACATCGATTTTCATTTAATACAAACAAATAAAATGCTAACGCTGTTTCAAAGCTTTTTTTCTATTTGTCTAATTTTTTTAAATATTATTAATTTTTATGGACTTGTACGTATTTTATTTTAATTATTATTTTTTTTTTATTTATTAATTTTGCAGTTTTTCTTATAAGTTTTTGAACTAGAACCATTTTAAGTGGAGAAATTTTAATAAAAATCTAAAAATGGGTAAGAAAAACGTTTTCTTACTTACTTATTTCTTTCATAATATTAATTGTTTTTGAATAAATAATAAAATCACAAAAACAATTTTCTAATAGAGTTCACATTTAATTATAAGTTTCTGGTAGCAAGTAATTATTGAATAACACGTTATTTGGGTTTTAATAATAAAATTTGGCATACATATTTATTTAAATATATTTTATTAAGTTTCCATGCTCATTTAATTACATAAAATTGAGACACGTGAAAACTTTTATAAAAACTCTTTAATTAGAATTATAAATATGCATACAATAATGCTGAAAGCCATTTATTATTTCCATTATAAGATAACTTAATAAATGCAAAGAGCATGTTTAAAGTTTGTAAGCACAGAAGAAACGCTCGGAAGAACCTCTATTATTTTTTTTTCCAGTAATGTGAAAGAAACTGAAGTGCAATAAGTGTTTCTGACATTATAAAATAATAAATATATATTACTTACCCGTATTCTGTTCGGGAATTTATAATGAATTACAAGTTATTTACTAAAAATTAGGAAATGTTCCTTTTTCTTTCTTTTTGCTAGTATGATTAGGTACTGATAAGGTAGTGTAATAAGGTACGTACTGAATAAAAACGAAAAAAAATTTTATTTTGAAAAATAATTCAATATCCATTAAGAATATCTGTATGATGATTTCTTATTTGATGCTTGTAGCTTCAATAATTTGCTTTCTTTTTGAAAATAAAATTAGTTTTTAAGAATCCAAAAAAAAAAAAGTTTTTTCGGCATTACTAAAATTTGCGTTGTCTAATGCAAACATTTTCAATCATGGTAATATTAATAATTTCAATACTCTTTAAATTTGGGAATTTTTTTCTGGCATAAACGTATGTTATTAAGTTTCTATCAATATTTAAAGTTTGTTATACCCTTGCAAGCAACCATTTCAACCTGTATGCGCCACAGCTTGGCAATCGTCATTTAATAGTACAATTACTATCACGTAGGGAATAACTTTATAAATCGTTACACTGTTAAAAATTACTGTTATTATTGTTATAATTTTTTATTATTATTACTGCTTACAATTGTTAAATTGGCAGCGCTTAATGTTGTCAACAGCCATGTTTTGCCTAACTCTAATGTTTTTGTTGTTTTCTTTGTTCGAAAGGCTTCAAGTGGAAAGTCGTATTGATAAAATGAATTGTGAATTCAGATTCTAAAATAATTTCATTACAATCCATTTAATTAATAATCAAACCAAAGTGAATCTTCATGATGCCATTCTGCGAACGTCTAAAAATTGTTCTGGAGCTTAAACGAGGCTTGTCTTATCACCAGGGACCCTACAAGACAAGACCCAGACGCTTAGCGCATCCTAAGCACCCCAAAACGAATCAACTTAGCATCTTTCAGAAAGATAAGTCCCAGTTTACCCGACTCCAAAAATCCATCTTCTTCATAAAACACCAAAGTACCGCAATTTTCCTTCTCTTCAGCTGTTGCAGTTACCTCATTCCGGGGCAGCCCTTATCTACTACGTCTCAAATGTCAGGTTAGCAAGCATGATCTAAAAAGCTACAAAAACGTCAACAGTTGAAAGAGGGAGAGGACCCCGAAGAATTCACCTCTCTTTATCAAGGGACATTCGTTTTCGTAAAAGAACGTCAACAGATTCCAAGCCCCGAAAGCGGAATTGTTTTTCTGTCCACGAAAAAATTCCCGCGGACGAAGATGGATCTGGCCTTTATAAAAATCTCTGCTTAATCTCTGGCATCGCCACCACTGCGCTTTTAGGCTCATTATGTAGCAAATGAGAAACACGCTGCGGAATATAAATGCGCGTATTAGACAGCCATCGCGTACTTCAATTTCTAACTGTAGGAGTAGGAATAGGTTCAGATTGAGAAAGATATCAGAGTTGTTGTCGGGAGTTAGTGGGAAAATGTGGTAGAGGTAAAAAACTGGGAGTAATTTTTTTTAAAATTGAGTTTCTTAAATTTTTATTGGCTCTGTAGAAATTGCATTTGTTTGAAAGTTTTGCAAATGACAGTTTTAGTCTCCAAATAGTTCGTATGCATAATATATGTTACTGTTAAAGTGTGAAATCCGTTATTTCATAGAATAACTAGTTATTTCATGAAATAACTAAACAAGTCAGTTAAAGTGTATAAAATTATTGAATTCTATGATTTAACTAGGTGTTCTATAGAATAACCATTACATGATCGTAAAAGTATGAAATACAGCACTCGAAAGTTTTTTGAACCGGTTCTAGTTGCTTTGGAAAGGAATTTTTCAATTAGGAAGTAGAGATGACCGAATAAAATAACTGTTCTTTAGATACCAGTTCAGTATATGTCACCGAGATTTAGTTTCCATTGAAGAAGTTCCAAATATTGGCATAACGCTTCGATCTGTTACAACAGCTTAAAGTTGCGGTACTGGACAAGGATTTAAAAAGTGCTCATGTGAAAAAAATGCGTAATGGTAAAAAGTGTGCTTGTTTCAATAATAATAAGCAGTCCAATCCAAAGTATCATCACAGCAATCCCTGCTCTGATACATAATGAAAAGTAAAATAAAAGTATTTCATAAAATTTAAATTAATATTCTCTTACATTTTTGTTTAAAAAAGTTTTCACAATGTTTTTATGAAGCAATCGTTTTTCTTCCGAGCATGTATTTATGTTTTATAATATTTAAATATCATCATTTTTTTTGCAACATATTCTTTTTTCCCTTTTCTTTTTAACTAATCTCAGCAATATGACCAATAATAAATTATATAATCTGCTTTCTCTTATTATTTATCAATTATTTATCCGCAAAAAGGATAAAATGTACTTTTCGAGAAATTTTACCTATTTATGATCAATTAATTTATAAAATATCATTGAAATTGTGTTTATTTTTCACTTTAACACGGTAACATATATATATATATATATATGACATAATCACATGGCCATTGGTAATGATTACTTTAACGATCCTCATATTTTAGAATGTTGATGTAACATTGATAATATCGACGAGGCAGTCTTGTTGAATGGAAACCTGGTTTATTGTACATTAAACGCATAGAAACATAGAAATGGAAGACACAAAACACAAATCAGACATACGCGCGTATTACATTGAGACGAAGGAAAAAAGTGGACTTTCCAGAGTCTCGAGGTTTTGTATAAGGCAGCAAACGGTAGCTCTGAACTCATGACCTCCATAGATGGAGCTTGCTATTCGTGGAAAGATATCGAGCGATAGAAAATTATGTTAACTTTCTTTAAAAACGCAGAGCTGTTACTTTTCAAGAGACGCAGTTACGATTATCCCGTTATGCTGGTAAGCTAGTTAATGATTTAAGCTCGAGTCCTGAAGACCAGGACCATTACAAATAAAAAATTTTAAAGGAAATTATTGCATATATATAAATGTATATTTTCTCTCTACATATATATGATACGCATTTTGACGGGAAGATTTTTACTAGATTATTAACTATTATGTTTTTGAAGTTGGGGCATACTTGAGGAGGATTGGTACTTTTTAATTCTCATTTATTTTTTACTCAAACATAAAGTACACGTACATAGAAAACAGAGCAAGAGCTAACGGAGGAACATGACGAGAACAAGAAGCGGGTGAATTTTCCTTGGAAACGGGAGCTTTTATATGAAGTGGCCACCCGGTAGTTCCAAAATTCCCATGACTTCCGAGGACGAAACTTGTGATTGGTGGAAAGACATCACCCAGTGATGTCGTATGTAACCTTACTTTAAATACGATGAGCTTTTAATTTTTAAGAGACAGTTATAATTATATCCTACTAAGCGGGTAAACTCATTAATTATTTACGCTAGACTCCTGAAGGGTCAGGACCATTACAATTTAAAAAGTTGTTAAAGAGTAAATTAAAAGGAATTGTGTGTGTGTGTGGCTTTCTTAAGGATTCAAATTTTTATTAAACATAAACAATCTACATATTTTGGGTTAATTAAACGGCCAACTTTATTTTCCTTACTTGGAAGCATTCAATGTTTCAACATGAACCCAATTGTAAGAACAGCTCAGCATAGAAAATTATTTGAAACATTTGGAGCCTTATATACTTTAAATTGCACAAAGCACTTAAAATCTTTGCAATTTAACGACTAATGTGATTATGCAGTTTCTAAAGATATGCCACTTTATCACAATACGAGGAGTGTATTGAGACTGCCTCCGCTAATTTTGCAGAACTGAACTCCAAGTTGGGACACTTTACAGAGTACTCCAGCGTGAATATCATGTTCTGACTTTAATATCCTGTAGATTTCAGTATATTTTACAATATTTTGGATTTTTATCAGAGTTTATCTATTTTTTCTAGTAAAAAAAATGCGTTCTATATTTCATCTTCTGTATAAGGGATTCCCAGCTTGGTCGAATACTCATGGATGGAAAAAATTATAAATTTGTATTCCATAAGCGTGAGTGTTTAGTGAAAAATAAAACTATCTGTTTTTTTGTTTCTTTCATATTATATCTATACCTTTATATTAAATTACAAATTTACATTTTGAATTTGAATTTAATATCAGCTATATGTGTAGTACTTTCATCTTGAACAATGAAATAATCTTCCTTCCAATGGCTTACCTACCCATGTCTACGAGCGCATGCGCTTTAATTCCTATGCATTTATAATATTGAGCTCTCCAGATACTAATGAGATTAGACACAGCTACTAATGACAGAACCTCTCACTTACGCAGTACACGATCATACCGTTGTAAGTGATCATGAGGATATTTCTTTGGCGTGCCCTTGAGATACGCTTACCCTTTTTCTTGGTGACCATTGTTCTATACCATAATGCTAAATGAATTTTTATGATACAATAAATGAAAAAATTTCTTATTTATTGAATGTTTCCAAATTTTAAAAATGCAGTTTTATAAACAGACGTATGAATTTAAACATTGGGAATTCTCAAAAAAATTTAAGGCATTTGTCTGTCTGAAAACGTGAGCTCGGAGTTTATTCCAGATTTGCATTTGCATGTAGAACAGCCTTATGGAACATTTTTAATCAACCATCCCTCCGAACTCAAGAACGCATGACCAATTATATAAACCTCTTTATTATCTAAGGGTTCATTTAGTGGATTCTTATTTCAATAAATTTAAAAGCAAATCCATGTGTAGTTCACAGTTTTCTTTAAAAAAAAGTCAGAATTGTGAAGTATATTTACGGTTTCTTTTTCTTTTTTTTTAAATTATTAAAAATAAAAAGTGGTGTATTTCATTTTCATAGCGCATAGTATATTACTTGGAAGGAACCTTTAACAGTTGAGTTTTAACTGTAAGCAGTTTATCCAGATGAAAATAATTCAGTATGCTCAAGTAAACGAAACATTCTGCAAATATCCGCATCTTAATACTACAGGCATCATTAAGTCCCATCTCCTTTTTTTTTCATTAACAGAATAGACAAACTATTACAATAATAATGCATTTTAAAACCATTGAGAAAATCATACAATAATAATTTACACTTGACAGCCTATTATTACGAATTTTGTGTAATGAATGCTTTAAATAGAGTAAATAATTGATATGCGGATTGTAACACGTTAATATTACTTTATGTTCTATTTATTTTATGCTGAAAATATAATATTCGCAGGCAACACGGCTACTTACATTTTAATGGCGATGCAATGGATGTCATGTTGGCGATAGAGCCAAGTAGGCAACCTTTTGGCGACCATTTTTGGTGAGCTGGTGACCGTATGGATGCTTCTGGAAATTACTGTAGAAATCTATTAATATCACGATCTATGACGCTAGCTGATCTTTCTATAAAGATCCATTCAGCTAAAAAATAGGAGTCTCTTACTTAAACTGAGTCAGTATTGTTTTGGCCATCGACGAATCGACTCGCGATTAGTAGCTTATGTCAAGCGAGTGCTTGCGAATAATCTTAATCATTACGTATTTATATGTTTAGAAACTGATAGCTGTGTCTGAGCGAGGTAGAAGATGTGAAGGCCTTATGGGAATAATTTTGATGCTGTGTGCTATATCTTGTATTTCTAAGAATTGTTTTTCCACATTAAATTTTCTTCTCTTTTAAAGAACTGTTTTGCTATTTAATAGCCTAAAATCTTCTAAATCTCGATCTACCTAACACTATATACACTGCTGTCCGAAAGTTAAGCATAAATCGTAAAATGCGAAAAACATGGAGAAAATATTCGTAATATTATTCCAAATTTCTTCCGGATATAATTGGGTGAAGAAGAAACATTGGGTTTATGCAAAACTTTTCAGTCGACTACGTCCTGCGCGAAACACCGGCGCATGTCGGAATGAAGAGAAAACGATTCACGTAGCATAGGCAGTTCGGACAAGTTTCGTGCAACTGCTGTGCGAAGGAACGTTGTTAACCATCAAACAAGGTGAATGATGGCACAAAGACACCAATTGGACATGTTTACGAAAGGAAGAATCGTTGGAATGCTGGAATACTCACGATCACAAACCGAAGTGTCTCGAATTCTGAATGGGGACCAGTCTGTGATCTCAAGACTATGGCAGAGGTTTCAAAGAACGGGAGATGTTACCCGACAACCAGTATCAGGTCGACCAAGAGTCACAACCCCTCGCCAAGACCGATATCTGGTAATAAGTGCGCGACGTCAGAGGAGCTGTACTACCAGAGCACTGGGTTCGGCGCTCACAGTCGCCACAGGAATACGAATTTCGAGATAAACTGTTTACAGGAGACTCAATCATGCTGGCCTGTATGCCGGAAGACCAGCAGTTTGCATTCCCCTCACGTCTGCACATAAACGCGTTTGTTTGAACTGGAGTTTGAAATATCAACATTGGAGTGTTGGAGAGTGGGCCAATGTGATGTTCAGTGACGAGTCCCGGTTTAGTCTGAGTAGTGATTCATGGCGGGTAACGATATGGAGAGAACGTGGAACACGTTTTGAACTAAGAAACATAACGAAAAGACATTTTCCAACAATTGGAGTAATGGTATGGGCAGGCATCATGATGGACGGCCGCACAGACCTCCATTTCTTTGACACGGGGTATGTGACTGCCTGCTCAAAGATACAGAGACGAAGTTCTTGAGCCATATGTTCGCTTGTTTCGAGGTGCTGTCGGTCCTGACTTCATATTCATGGATGATAATGTGCCATGTCACCGAGTGGTGCTGATTGATGAATTCCTTGAAATGGAAAATATCCAGCGCATGTCGTGGCCTGCGAACTCCCCTGATTTAAATCCTATCGAGCATATATGGGATATTCTCGGGAGACAATTTGCAGCCCTTTCGCACCCACTGTGCAACGTGCCTAGCTGTCAGAGGTGACCACACGCCTTATTAAACTGCAGCATCAGTATTTTATTTAACGTTTTCTTTCATTTTATTCTTTAAAGTGTGAATCCTTGCTATGCTCAGTTTTCTTTCAAACTGCTACTTTGGATAATAAAAGTAATTATTATCATTCTTTTGATTTGCTTTCTTATTTTATAACCATTTTACACTCGCATATTCCCTCGTTTCCCGCCATTCTGATTTACATTTCCTTTTTTATTCACATAATTATCAATTATGCTTAACTTTTGGACACCACACACACACACAGTGTATATATATATATATATATATAATACGGAACTAATTTAATAGGTCCGCTACGGATTTTTCCTACCAAATCGTAGTAAATTTTTTATTCAAAGGTGTTATATCTATAGATCTAGATCAGTGATTCCCAAAGTGGTCTATATAGACGCCCAGGGGTCTATGACAGCATGCAGGGGTCCACGTCAGCGAAAAAATAACTTGGGGTGCATGAATTGTAGATGGGGGTCTATGAAATTGACTTTTATTAAACCAGATTATGACTTTAACTTTAAAAGAAAATTTAATCAAGTGGAAACCAAATTTACCTGTTTAACAGATTTATTTACTAAATTTAATAAAGTTAATTTGCAGTTACGAGGACCATCATTTCGGCATTTCTTCCATAATTAAGCTAAGGAGTATAATATTAGACGTCCCGAATTTACCTTGTTTCTCAATTTGTCACACGCAATCTGCAAAGAAAAGGACTTTTTAACCTACGTTCAACATTTAAATGCCTTTTATTCAGTTTTGAAACTGGATTTGAGAATGCTTTGACTATATATATGGTAAGCAATTAATTAATATGGTCACATTGAAAGAAAAACAAATGTCATATTACAAGTGGAACTGATAGAAATTTAGAAACGAATATTAGGAATTTTAGAAGGACCAGATTCATCTCTCCCATTAAAAACATTTATTTGTTGCTTAGTTACTTTATATAACAGTTATTTTAAGTATTAATTAAATTTTAATTTAATTGATAACATCTGTGTCTTAGCTTTTAAACATTATACTTCACTACAATTAGAAATTTTAATTTTTTAAAGAAAGTATAGCTCTATGCCAGCTGTCAAAAAAAACCATTTAAGTTGATAAACTTGCACAAATTTATTATTAGGTAAGTACCCAAAACCGAAAAACTTGGCGAGGGGTCTATGAGACAAAAAAGTTTGGGAACCTCTGATCTAGCATTATATTGGTCACATAGGATCTATTCGACCAATTTGAAATCGCGCTAAAAACAGGTAGTGGACTGATATAAAATTAGTCTCAAAAAATATTTTTATCTCATTTCATCTTTCTGAACACAAATTTCTAATTGGTAGCAAATACTTTTTGAAATAAGTTCAGGTAAGTTGTTGTTTCTATTATACAGTTGGTAATAGTTTTTGCCACTTAAAAATTTTTTTAGAGAATAATATTTTGTAACGGAGTGTTTGTAACGGATTTTTAGTTTTGTATTATAAATAGACCACCGTTTTTTTAATAATAATGATACTCTTTGTAATTATATGTAAGAAACTTTTGAAGAAACTGACAAGTTTATAAAATACAACTAAAAGGGTCAGACAATACTCATAAAAAGAAAGAAATATTTCGTAAAATTGTTTATACTCATTTTGTGATTGAAAGCTAACGTTGTGGAAATAAGTTAATTAACACAATTTAATGACACTTTGTCAATTAATTTAAATAAAAATTTATTTCAATGAATGCTTATTTTTGAAAATAATTAAAACATATTATTTATATTTATTGTTCCGTGAATGTCAAACTTTGTGACAATCTGAATGGTATTTTTCCATGTTCATAAAAAATCAGTCTACATTTAAGATGAAACTAATTATTTATCAGTCGAGCGAATCATTCAGATTTGTATAGTTAATGTTTTTTCCTGAAATTGTTACTTTGTATGATTGTGTAAGGACTGCATGAATTGATTCTAATATACTCTCTTTCCATGAATCATGAATTCTGTCATTTCTCAACACACTTCCAAAAGTTGAATAGTTAAAATAACTTCAAAGCATGCATTTTAAAACAGGAAAAGATTAAATTTGCATATTTGTGAGTAAAATTGTTTCTTAGAATAAAGAATACACAAAATCAATTTTGTAATGCATATTTTTTTAAAAAATTTAGTCATATAAATAGTTTTAACTTTAAACAGCCATTTTATTTCACCACTAACATAATTTTTTTAAAATTTATCACATATAATTTTTTTGATTATCTACCCATTTTTCGACATTTGATGAATTTTTGCCCTTTTTCTTTTTTTATACTGCGTATTCGACCCGTTTTCACATTTACACACATATACACACACATATACACACACACATACACTCACATGCACACACATACACTCACACAGTGATATATTCCTTTAACTTTGTTAAAGAAAGGTGAAGTTTTTTTAAATTATTCACATTTCTGATTTAGTGTAATTCAAATAATTAAATCTAAAACTTTTGCTATGTGTAATAACATTCTAGACATTTTTGCAGAAATAATGCACTGAAAACGCGAATGTGTTGTTAAAATAATAATACAAACTGTTAAATAAAAATGTTATTCTTTCTGTCGAAGTATAAGAATTGAATTTTTACGATATGTTGAACAAAAATATTTTTTACGCTTTAAATTTGCTAAAGATTATTTTTAAAAATCAATATAATTATAGCAAAATTATACACTGAAAATACACCATTAATTATTTTATTACTTTTTAAAATATTTTCTCCTCCATGAACCTAGACCTTTTCTAATACGCATCCATTATTTAAAAGAATCTTCAGAGAGAAAATGAAATTATGTTTCAAGTCAATCCAGTTTTTAGCGTAATAGGTTCTTAATTATTTTTAAGTACTTCTTTGACTTTTAACAAAAAATAATTGCTTGTCATGAAAGCATAAATGCAGTTGATTATTATGTAAGACCCCTAACTCCGAAAAATTTCTTAGAAAGAAAAATCTCCAATATTAACACTATATTCTGATTTCACAGCCATGTAGAGAGTAAAATATTTTATTACACTACGCTTTTATATTCTGGATCTATGCTTTTCTCCCCCCGAATGTGCTTCATATTTCCTCTCCTATACTATAATGCTAAATATATTTTTAACTTCACATTTTCAAGTGAAAAACAGCAATTTTTTTAAAGATATCCAAATTTTCATGGACAATGTATAAAAACAGATATTTGTATTATTATTATAGTTTTTATGGATATTGGGACATTTTTCTTTTTGAAAAATTGACTCTTATAATGTGTACTACTTTTTTGGTAGCATGAAGATGTCCTTGTAGAAAAAGATTCCGAGATTCAAAAAAATTTTTTAAGAAAAGATATATTTTTACCCGATTTTTTTGGATAACAAAAAGTATTGGTTATAATTAATTCTGAATATCGGTTTAATCTGTACTCTAACGCGTTTTCTCTCAGAATCAGAATTGAAATTGTATTTTAAATATAATTTTTTTTCAATTACATTTTTATGCTTTCTGCGATTAAAATTGAGATATACTTTTAGCATGGTTAAATTTTAAGAAGAGTTCTATAAGGCTTATTTTTCTAATAATTACAAAATTTAGTCTCTAACTCATTTTTCGCTACTGCTAACCTTCCACACAAGTATTTTTCGCTGAGATAGCAGAGAGGTCATGACCATGAAGTCTAGGCCTGCGTTGACCACCCGGGGATCTAGTCCTGGTGCTACTGAAAAAAACCCTGTGTATCGGGTTGAATATGTGAAGGTCCCTCCTTTGGCGTAATGTGAAAGTTTTAGGATAGGATGCAAGCTTCCGCGTTCATCCACGTCATCTGACCATGGTTCAAAGTTACGAGATTTGCTACCAATAAGTTTGTGTTGTTGCAGAAAGGGACAAAAATGAAATAAAATCCATTTAAATATTGCCTTTATACATTCGTACTTAAACAGGGTGGGAAGCTTCCTTTTTTGAACATGTTGCAGTGATGTTCGTAAAGAGGGAGAGGCGTGGGATGGGGAGGGGGTGGTTCAGTAGGAGGGGTGGAATTGGATACTTGTGTTTCTGCCCGTCTCAGTCTCAAATATGTTGTGATCGAGGCAGCAGGGTGCTTTTTTTCCGTGGAGGCGTATTTCTCGAACGGTCAGTCGGTGGTTACAGTACAACATGCATTTCGTTGTCCCTTCGATATTCCTCCTCGAAGTCGTGTTCTTCCTGATCGGAAATGTGTTTCAATGTGGATGGATGTCTATCGAGCAACGGGAATGTCTCCAAAGAAAGGAAAGGACACAACAAAGACCTTTAGAACACCTGAAAATGTGGAACGAGTTGGTGTGTCAATTCAGACAATGATCTAACAATTCTTCTTACCAGCTCTCTCTCTCCAAGAAAGGGATTTTGATAGCGTGTAGTTACAACAAGATGGGACCACAGCCCACACATCCAGGGTTTCCATGGGTGTTTTAAGAGCAGCCTTTCCCCTTAATGACTGATCTCGCTGCAAGGGAACGTAAGCTGGCCTGCGTGCTCCCCTGATTTACCCCCTCCTGATTACTGCCTGTGGACTTATTTCAAGTCCCTGGTTTACGAAGATCGCTCCAAGACCCTGCAAAACCTACGGAGCAACATCCGAGAAAAAATTGACCATATCCTTGCCGAAATGCTTGAAAAGGAGGCTTAAAGTTTTCGAAATCGACTGCATCAATATATTGATAATGGAGATTGACGTTTAACAGACATTATGTTCAAAACTGTGCAAATTCAAAAATAAATTCAATGTTGTGTTGAAGACAGAAAATAACAAAAAAGTCGAATGTAACATGCAATGCATTTTAATGCATTTTCAAAAAAGGCAGTTCTCACCCCCCGCCCTGTCTCTCTATATATAATATTACGCGGTCGTGGTCACGTCCCGAACTTGTGGCTGGAATTCTTTCGGACAAATTGTGGGCTTAGGAACTAATGTTAGTAGAAACTAGACGTGTACAGAGACTGATGCACGGTAGATATGTCAAGGTCGTTACGTTGAGGTTGTGGGGAAGTTTGAAGAGTAAAGTATCAACTCCGGTTTTCATTTTCTGCACTTAGTCAAGGTTCAAAATTACGAAGTTAGATGCCAATACCTTTGGTGAAATTTCCAAGTTCGATTGCAATTAACAATTAATCAACCATATAAGCATGACATTTGTACCGTAACAATCTATAGGAATTTATTTTTAAAGGGACGGTACGACTCAGCAAAAATCAGTCACAAAACCAAATCCAATTTTCTTAGCCTAAATTATTTTTTATATACTTTTCTACAAACTCACAAAATTTGAAAACTCTAAGTTTAAAAAACGCCGAGTTGTAAAAACTGTTACGTAATTTTTTCATATCCCAATGGCAAATCAAAACTTTAAACTGACTTATCTTGGAAAGATAAAATAACTAGTTTGTCTTCATTTAAAATGCTAAGTTTTTCTTTTCTTTTGTGCCTAATACTTGGAATATTTTTTCACTTGTTGCTAATAGTACATGGAATAAAAGTTGGTATGCATTTTTCAATCACAGCAATACTTATTTTTTAAAAAATAATATAATTTAGAATTTACACATTTTTTAAGGAATTTTCAATAAGCATTCATAAAAAGAAGTACTGTACGAATACCAATCATGCTATCTCAAAACCCATACCAACTTTTGTTATACATAGTTTGCAGTCGTGTACACAAAAATTCCTCAAGGGGGAATCCACGGTCAAAGGTCCCCCAACTCGTATTATACCTCAAGACAACACCAATTGATTCTTCTAAATTTTGTCAATTTTGTTAACAAAAAAAGCAAAAATAAATTATTGAATTAATAATTAGCATTAATTAATAAAATAAATTGTTAATTAAAAGTACTTAATTAAATTTTACGTTATATATATTTAGGATTATCATCAATGGAAAAAACTTCAGGAATTTTTTGGGGGGGGGGGTCCGGACCCCTAGGACACTAGGACACCCCTCTCATGTGCGCCACAGATAGTTTGACTTACTTGTAAATCAAATTTCATATATGTACGTTAATTTTTGTAGGAGGATTAGCATTTTAAAATCATTTGATAATTTTCTCCTTAAAAAAAATTAAATGGTTAGCTTTTTATGAAATTTTGAGCACAAAATTACATCATACATACACATAGGAGGCAGCCAAAAAAATCATGAAAATCATTAAATTAAAAAATTCAGCGTAAATCGTACTGTCCCCTTAAGATTCCCTTTTATTAATAAAGAGGAAAGATGTTTTACATTAAAATAAGAAAAGAATTTTAATTGGTTTTCTTATTTTTTTTTCTTATATAACTTTTCTTAATCCGAAAGAAATACTTTAACAAGACTGGAACTGGGGGAAGCGAGAGAAAAAAACACAAACGAACATTCATTTTCTGGGTTACAAAAGCGCGATCATTCCACAATACCGCTTTGATCTCATTCAAACGAGAGTTCAGAACAATAATCTTTAAACCTGACCCTGGTTAGCATTAAATTCTGATTTACCATCATTCCACACAAACCTTCATTAAAACCCACCCTCCCCTTAAAATCCCAAACAAGTTCTCTCCTCTCCGGACCTATAATGAGTCTTAAGAGAGTACAGCAAAACTGACAAATCACACTAAGGTCCCGCTAATTATTTCTCCCTGGATCATTAAGGGAGATGATACCGCCGTGGCATCATAACACCTTTGGTCATGAAAGGGTTACCCTCTTTTCCTCCTAATCCTCCCTCCTTCTACTTAACTGATACCCAAGGAGAACAATGCCCAGACCACCCAAGCTGGCAGACAACTTGTGTTAGTTTACATCAGGATGAGCTTCGGGTCAACACTTTGTTCGCGCTGTCTTCGCAAAGTAATGAAAATGGATAACACAATGGATAGGGCGATGTTGTTTGGTGTGGTATATACTTTTCAGAGTGCATATTGTCGATGGATAAAATAAATAATGGGATGCAGCGGTTTTGGTTCACAACACGGAATTTTATGGAAGGGAGGTAAACGTGCAATCGATTCGGAAGAGATTTTTGTTTGATTTCTGATGAGAGAGAGAGAGAGATAGTGTTGTATGATGATGGTTTGGTTTTGTACTATTAGGAATCTTTTCGCGGAAGATGGGTGTTGTTTCGTGAACTTATAATGAAAAGCAGAGGCTATTACTCGTATATGATAATGTTGGAGAGGATGCAAAAATATTCTCAATCAATGAAGAAGATTATGATGTGATTTCTAGCGTAAAAGAATGTTATTGAGTATGATGATATTGTGTGTACTTGTAAATAGTGCATGTTGTTCGTGGTTGTTGTTTTATAAAATAAATCATGATAGGAAGTTGTTTTAGTTTATGGATCTTGTCGTTTTGACAAAAATAAACATCCTAAATCAATGATAAATTCTTAAATGATTAAAAGATTCCAAAAAAAAATTGCTTAGAGTACATTTTATGGAAAATGAACCAACGAGAGATATGGGTCACAATTCTTGCTTAAACTTTTGTCTTATTGTTTAGTATTAGATATGCTATTTCTGGAAATTAAAAAACAGTAATAGATAAATTCCTGCTAGTGTTTACTTGGCTGTATTAACACTGAATACCACGGAATTTTGTAGAAAGGATGTAAACATGTGCAATCGATTGAGAAGAGATTTTTGTTTGATTTCTGATGATTAAAATTTAGTGTTGTATAAGGATGGTGTGGTACTGTACTACTAAGATATGTTTGTGGATGATGGGTGTTGTTTTGAACTTATAATAAATAGGAAGGGTTTTGTTACTTGTACATGATAATGTAGGGGAGGATGTAAGCACATGATTAAATTAATGAAAACGATTTTAATGTGATTTCTAACGTGAAAGAATGTTACTGAGTATGATGATGTTGTCTGTACTTCAGTGCTTCTCAAACTTCCAATATTTGCGACCCAATTGTCAATCATAATTTTCATAACCCCATACAACAATAATGCATTTAATGCAATAAAAATATACTTTGACGCTAAAGCTGCACAATTGTACGATATTTTAGTAATAAACCATACATACTGTCAAGATAAGTATTAAATTTTGTACATGACCAACCCATGAGAGGCACCAGTAATTATTAATCTAGTTTTTAGTTTAATATTGGTAAATTAACTATCAAAAACATTGCGAAGTACTGATACATTTATAAGTACATTATTTCAGTGTAAATGTGTATTTAATTTTTATTATGTCAGAATGTATTTTGTTTTGCTTCCTTTCAGGAAATTAATACTTATTTTAAATCTTTTATTTTCGACAATTCAATAAGCCCGCAACCCCCTTACAAGCGATATCAAGCCCCTCAAGGGGGTGCGCCCCACAGCTTGAAAAATGCTGCTATACTTGTAAATGGTGCGTGTTGTTCATGATTTTGTCTGATAAAACAAATCACGAGAAGATGCCATTTCAGCTTGAAGATTATATATATCGTTTTGTAAGAAACATGCTAAATACATAATAGATACTTGATTTGATTACTGATTACAAAAGAAAAAAGTTGCTTAGAAGTACATTCTGTACAGACAGATAAGGTGCCCATGATTCGTGCTTGAATTCTAGTCTCACTGTTTCGCATGAAATATTTTTAAATTGTTTTCATGTTATTTCTAGAAATTTAAAAAGTATAACAAATATTCCCCCTATTGTTTGCTTTGTTTTATTAACATTACCTGTACTTTCTATTTTTTACCTTTCATTAGTGTATATAGAAGGTATTGATATATAAGACCTGAAATCCACAAAGTTTTTTTGTTTTTATGTACTGTGTGTGTGTGTGTGTGTGTAAAATCGGTGTATAACGCACACTTTTAAGACAAAAAATAAGATCGAAATTTATGGGTACGCGTTATAAGCCGGTTATAAAAAGTATTAAATATGAAAAGAAGAGAGATGAGCATAGGGAAAAAAATTAGACATCTATTTTTTTCGAAATATTATTTGTTTAAAAGAAATAACATTCCTTATGAACTTGAAAGGTTGTAGTTCTTATAAGTATATTATTTTTTTCTAAAGCTTGGCTTAATATCTCGATTAAATGACTTCAAAACATAAGAGCATTGCTCAAGTACATTTCAGGTTTCTTCGTAAAAAAGGGGGTGCCCGTTATACGGTGAATATACCTAAAAATTTTAAATTGCAGCTTGAAAGTATAGGTGTATAGGTATAACAGATATTACTACGAAAGTAAAGGTGTATAGAGGTATAACGGATATTACGGTAATTTAAAAATAAGGAATGTTTTTTCTTCGTTTGTTTATGTAATTCGATTATGTTGAACTCATGAGGAACTTTCTTGAGTTTTTAATTTCATGATTTATTATTTAAAAACAAAATCATATTGAATTTCCATAATTTCTTGCTTATTTACTTCCGTCAATGTAGCAATTTACGGGATAGAATAGTTATTATTTTACTACATTAAGCGTGACACGTTGTTGGACATATAAAAAGCATACAACAAATTTATATAAATAAATAACCCATGAACAGCTGTATTTAATATTATAGATATTAATAAGGTTCTTAGAAAATAATAATTCAAACAACTTTTTAGTAAATGGATTCCGAAAATATGTGGGGGGGGGGGGGGAATCCACTGCATTTTTTATTCTAATTAAATAACTATAAAACCTAAAAATTTAAATAACTTTAAGAGAATCCTAACTGTGATTCCTTTCATGGAAGTCTAAGCATAATAGATTATTTATTAACGTCCCACTTTGAAACTGGACAAGGGCTACCGGTGGAATGTCCAAGGGGATCGAGCTAACAATGGACCACATAATTTAGAACACAATCAAGTGATGAGGTTGACACCTAAGCTGAATCCACTCTCTAAAACACTACTCCACTCCAACGTGATACTTTCCGACTACAAGTAGATGACCATGACCAATTGGCTACAATCGGCAAAGCCATTCATAATAGGAAATCGAATAAGTACTGGGAATGTATAAAAATAGATTAATTCTAAATTCCGATTTTCTGTTCATTGTAAAAACTGCTGAAATGTTTGAAATTCTGAATATTGGGTGTTAATTTAATTAAATTAAATATTTTAAGTGTATCCAAAATTTTTTTAATGATTTTTTGCTATTAAAAAATTTCACACATAAATTGGGTTAATTTTTAAAATTTTTCACTTAGAACATTTTAAGAATTTTGGAACCGTATACAGTAGAACGTCGTTTATCCGAACTTTTATTATCCGGAGTGCCAAATATCCGAACAGTGCAATACTCACAGTTGTTTCGCGTGAGGCCAAAAAGTGATGGGAAGACCCAAGGTGAGGGATTTTTAAGGAATTTCAGTAAGTGATTTAGTAAACATCTTGGCGGAATATTAGATCAGCTTGTTTCCAAGTGAGAGGTGTATACGGGCCCTTTTGTTGAGTTTGGTGGCATGCAATGCAGAAGATAATGGATTTCAAATGCTAAATGATGACGAGATTTGGACTTCCGTGAAAGAAAACTCCGACCCTGCTGGCGATGAAACGGATGAAGATGAGAACAACAACGAAAGTAGCAAGGATCCATCAAATGCTGACTCGTTTCTGCGTAAAGACAGCTATGGAGTGGTAAGAACAACAATCAGTGCTGTCCTATTCAACTGCTGCTCAAGAGAATCAGAAATCTTGCAGCGAAAAAACGAAGGTGTACAATGGTACAGCGAAAAATAAGTGATTATTTTCCACAATCAAGGAAAAATTGTGTCATTTTGCACCTATTTTGCTTTTTCTTCAAGCAAGTTTCCTGCATAGGATGATTTTCAATATTCGTATAGGGTCCGGTTTCATATATTGCATGGATCGTATTCGGTTTTCGGTTATCCGAACGGTGTTCGGTCCCAATTGATTCGGATAAACGACGTTCTGCTGTACATAACATAAAATTATAACTGCATAGAAATAAAAAAAAATTAAAATATGAATTATTTGTTTTAATAATTACTAAAACAGCATATTCGAATCTATGTATCTTAATCCTGTCTGTGATATGAATATTTTAAATCTACTATTCCACAGAAGAGCCGAAAAAAAGATAAATATAGAACGTGACTCATATCACGTCGGAATAAATATATTAGAAGTACGTTATAAATATTAGATACTTACTGGTTGTGAAATATTCATAATTCAGCTATTATACAACCGTTTTGTATCAAATGAATACCTCTGGAAACGTGTAAGTGAAACAAAATATGTTTTTAATTGATTGATGATAAGTTTCCTAAAAAATATGATTCAGAAAAGCAGATTAATCACAACAGTGTCAAATTCATGAATTTATACATTAATAGTATGGAAAAAAAATTCAAATTTCCCCTCACGTTAGCAAAAATATAAAATTTAAAAAAAAACGGATTTTAAAGTTATAAAAAATAAATTTAACTAATAATAAATAGTATATTGTATTAAAATCGGTTGCGTGTGTGTTCAGACATTTATTAAAAATCATCCTTTACATGATCTTCGCTCTCACAGCTCCAATTCATTTAATAATGCAAGCTGCTTTTTTTAAGAGCTTACTGAAAGAAGAGAAAGAAAGAAGGAAAGAATTCGTTAATCCATCCATTATATTCGAAGATTCTTTAAAAGATAAAACCCGGCGTTTTCTTGTTGGCACTCCCAGTTCTTAAACATCAAAAAAGTACTTCATTATGTTAAAACAACATCCTTCGAATATTTGATAGATTCCAAAAATAGTTAAGCACTTTAAGAAGATTTAAAAAGTGTAAAAAATTGCGATAGATTATGGAATGTTTATTCTAACACAAGCATTTTTTTTAGAACAAAGAGTTTATTCTAATTTTTGGAGTTTTGAAATGTGACCACTCAAAGCCTTTCATTAAATTCGATCTGTGATAGGGTGTTGTCGAGAGGGGAAAAAGGTTTCTCTGACCTTGAACGATTATAAGAGACATATTGTATCAACAGCGATTTTATTTTGGACCACACTAAACTTAAATAATAATTCAATGTAAGTCATAATATTATTTGGGATTTAAATCTAATAAATCTGAACATTCCATTAAGTTGGACATTAAGTATTCCATTTAGCAGGGATTTAACGGGGAAGGGGGTAAAAAGGGGAAAGCATTCTTGACAATCCATCGGATCGTCCTATATATGAAAAATCAAATTTCAGAAATTCTATTAATTTGGAAGATTAAGAATTTATTAAGAAAATCCTGAATGGCATTCAATGTGCATGAAATGCGACCTTGAAGGATTTTGAGAGGGCTTATTAATCCAAAAAAGATTTTATTTTAGATTCCCAATATATTTATTATTGATTGTTTATTCATGTCACTCTCAGAAGCTACATGAGAGCCATAGGCGACGGACCTCGTAATTGAATCATGGTCAAATAATGAGAACGAAACCTAAACTGACATCCTACTCTCCAAGTTTCTACATCATGTTAACGTGAGAACTTTAAGACGTATTAGATTTATCGTGCCTGTACCCCCCCCCCTGCATGTGATTTTATATATATAGTTCATGTATTTGAAAAAATAGGCCTGTATACTTTGCTTTGGTACGAATTTAAAAAACAAAATATTATTTTTTTATTATAGTATATATTATTACATTTATAGTATATTTATTTCTGTGTGAAGTGTATTAGTGCGCTTTTATTAATGATAATTATTTACAATTATATATGTAATGAATTTAAGAGTCTTATATTTAATATAAATCTAAATTAATATTCTAATGATGAAGTACACATCTAATTGTATTGTATTTTTATCATATTTTTTTAATATAATATAATATTTCTTCTACTTTATTATACCCTTTTGTACGTGTACATAAGGTTTGATATCATTACTTACATAATATTTTGCAAGAGAACTTTAAAATAAAAATAAAAAATATATATTTTCCTTTTACAAGAGTTCGTGGGAGATATTTCTAAAATGAATGTATCATCGCATTTGCTGAATAAAGAATTGCCCTTTTTACGCAGTTTTCAAGTTTAAAACAATGCCTTTTATTCTAGTGCAATGTTAATTAAAATAATCACTAAAAAACCTACATATCAACCTTAGAAATGCCTAATTAACAACTTAAATAAAATCTTTGTTCAATCTCGAATTGTTTTCGAATTTATTTCATAGAAGGATTGTCTTGTTTTCACTGCCAAAATTAGTAGTATCATTTCCATATTAGATGTTCTGTAAATAAACATAATTTAGAAATTAAATATTACTTTTTATAACAATAAATGAGATTTATTTTCAAAAGGGTGATAATTTTACAGTTTAATTTATAGTAAAAATGTACAAATTATTCTTTATTTTGCGTGCATGGGTGTTTTTACAATAGCCTCACGAACAATATTTTATGAAACCCCAAGTTTCAATTTCTCTTATAAAAATAGAATTTTCTGTGTAATTGTATCTAATACACACGATCATAGTCAAAATGTGTTTGCAATGTACTGTATTTATTCGAATGTAAGCCTCACTCCCAATTATACACATATTTATATGAAAAAATATTTAAAAAATAGTGCAAAATGGTATATTAATATCCCAATCTTAGAAATTTAAAAAAAAAATTTTAATGAGAACTAATAAGAATTGAATAATTAACTTATTTTTTACCTGTACTAAAAGATTTCAAACTCATAAAAGAGTCTTTAATTGCTGTAACCGTCAGTATTATATTCAATTCCCCCCATCCAACGAATTTTTCTGCTTCCAATTCTAAGCCGCACCCAATATTCAGTAGCATTAACATTGATTGGGGGGAAAACGTGCGGTTTGAATTCGAATTAAAATGGTATTTATTTTGATTGCAATTATAATTCAAAATAATTTTTGGTTTTCCCAAGTCCTTTTCTGGGTATGATTTTTTACCACTATAAATTAAATAAAAAATTGTCAATGATATTTCGCAGAAAGTTATTCATAAAAATTCCTTCAAAAGTCACCCATGACACATACTACCTACTTTCTCACTATCAATCCCACAACACAACCCTTTCCTTGAAGTATGACACATCGCCAAGTCCCCTCATTGCTTACAAGTCGGCAAAACTTAAATCATACATAATAAGGCCGATGTAATCCTTTGTATTGGGGGCGTGGCTGGCGTCACGTAACAAACAATCGCCCAATGTGTGGACGCTTGATAAGCCTCATCCAATAATACGTCACATGACTGCCAACCGAAAAGTCGATTGCTGTGCTTTGCAATAGCCAAGGTCAAAAAAGTTGCCGCGCCGGCTATAGGGATACCGCCTTATGCAGGATGTAGGCAATTGTGAGTCTTCCGTACGAGCTTGTGTTAGAGAGGACAACTGGAAGGCGATTTAAAAGTACAGAGCATTGAACGCCCCGACGAGGCGAGGCTTGATTAAGAATTTTACGGTTTCTTAGGATTTAGGTGTCAATGAGGGTTATTAATATTTTTTAAAATATTATAATCCATCTATCTGTGATTTTTCTTCGAATGACGCAATAAATTTTATAAAATAAAAAAGGGTTAAAAAATATGTACCGTAAAATGCGGCATATAAAGCGCAGCTGTACTTTCAGCCTGAAATTTTCAATTTTTAGGTATATTCGGCGTGTAATGCGCACCCCCTTTTTATGAAAGAGCTTGCAGTGTACGTGCGCAATGCTCTTACGTTTTGAAGTAATTTATTCGAGGTATTATTTTAAGCTTTTGAAAAAATAAAAAAAACTTCTAGAACTACATCCTTTTCAGTTCATAAGGAGCAACTTTTCTTTTAAATAAAAAGTATTTCGATATATGTAGAAGCCTAATTTTTTTCTATATAAGCTCATCTTTTATATTTATTTTTAAAGCTCTCATTTTCTCCCGATGTATAAAGCGCGCCCATAAATTTCTAGCTTATTTTTTTGAAAAAAAGTGCGTGTTATATGCGCTTGTTAAAATGATTTCTTAACAACATTATAACAATGGGTAGTTTTTACCATTATTTTGTTCTATTTGTAATTTGTGAGCAAAATATTGATGAATATAGATATTTTTTTTTCTGTTTTCATTATCTTTTATCCATATTAATAAAAAAGATTAAAGAGAAAAAAAAAAAACATTACGTGGATCTAACATTCGTTTTTTTCTACTTCGTAGCATTTAAAAAAAAAATGTATGCCCTTGATTTTAAGCGCGTTTCACTTTAAAAAAAATATATCTGCTTTTATTAGGAAAATACCAACAAAAACATTAAATGAAAGATTTCAAAACATGTTATTTTAATGAACTATAATTACGTACTGTGATTTAAAAAGAACAATGATCAAATTCAAAAAGAAAATATTGTTCAGCTACCATAAAAAAAAGATTTCTTTTCGTTGTATCTTTTACTTTTTAATGATTTCAGTCAATACTATTTGGTTAAAAAGGAATTTCGAAAAAAAAATTTTTTTTAGCAATAAGTTAATTTTGCTACATTTCCAGGAATATCTGGACAAAAAGGGTTGAAACCTGCAAACTTTTTTTTTTTTTAATCCTCGAGTCCTTACTTTTATATAATCTCTACAAACCATATGTAATATCCGCCTTTATTGTTGATACGTATTTACTGTTATATCCCAAATTAAGCATCAAAGGGTTTATGATTTTTTTTTATTGAAAAACAATGAAAACAATCCCCGTGCACCACAAAGTATCACACAGGGCTCACAGAAGTAAGTATTAATCACACAATACAAAGGAATAAAGAAAAAAATAAAGAAAAAATAAATAAATAAGAAAAATAACCCCTTGAGGTTAGGAAGCATTACAAATACTCATAACAAACTCACTGAACTTTTTAAAAGTACTTCTGGTGGAAAGCAGTTGAGGAAGATTCGGAGGCCAATTTACATTAAGTCCCTTGAATGCCAGTCTTAGGATATTCCGTTCTCTATCAAACTTGGAACACAGAAGGAGCACATGTTCTACATTTTCCTCGCCACCAATATCGCAGTCACAGGAAGATGAAGGAACTAAATTAAATTTGTTCAAGTAGCTTTTAAAGTTGCCATGACCAGTTAGAAATTGGGTTACTTTGTTATTAGTATAAATAAATTATAGTTTGGAAAAAAAAAACTAAAAAACACGCTTTTATACTGAATCAAACTAAAAAGTAAAAAAATAATTCTTTATTTAGAATAAAATGATTAACGAGAAAACGAATGTCATTGTGGTAAAAGCGTGGGGTGCTTTGTACTACATTATTTTTACACTAATTCATCTTTTCGGAATAGAAGTTAGAAATTATAACAATTGATACATTTATAGAACACCTCACGCTTTTACCCCAATGACATTCGTTTTCTCGTTAATCATTTTATTCTTTATTAAGAATTATTTTTTTACTTTTTAGTTTAATTCAGTATAAAAGAGTGTTTTTCAGGTTTTTTTTTCAAACTATAATTTATTTTTCATTTTTTAGTTCGAACTACAATAAAAGCGTGTTTTTTAGTTTTTTTAAACTATCATTTATTCATTGTTGAATTTATCCTTGAGTTTGATATTTGAAGCTGGAATTACGTGGCTGTGGAATTAGTCTTGCTCTTCAATGGATATTAATTAACGGGTCTGAAGTGTATTTATTCTCTCCGTTTACGAGGCCTCGGATCGTTATATTAGATTCCGTCTCTTTGGAACAGGTTAAACAAATAAAAGTGTGTAAGGAAGAAAAGGTTCGAATTACAAAAAATTATAATGTATCATGTTTTTTTACGGATTAAATATTATAAAATTCCTCCTTTTTGTTTTTGTTTTCTTTTTCACATTTTCATGCATTGTTATCCACTTCCGAGCTATAGTCCGAATTTCAAGTCTCTAGCTCCTCGGAAAGTCACACAGTTTAAAATCAATTACGAAATTCCACCCGGATAGACATTAAAGAAACCGAGTTATTAAAAACATGGTAATATTAAGTTTTTTTTTTAATTTAAGGTAATATTAAGTAACAATCGTTTTTTCACCTTTTAAACGTGTTCCTTTCATGTTAATTCGTATCATCATTTCTAAGTGTATTGCTTTATAAAAATAACAAAATATTTAGCAGTTAGAACGCAAATTATTTTTTTTTCACATGCTCGAGCCTTTTTTTTTATTTTTATTTTCAGAAAAATGTTTATATTATGGTTAGAAATTGCTAACACACCCCACCCTCCACTTTCTCAGATACAGAACACTTCTTCTGTTTATTTTATTTCTTTTAACTGCAAGTGTATTTTATACTTGCATATATGATTAGCGTTAAATTCAAAACACTTTAGGGTTACACCTTATTCCTTTAGTCGTCAAATCTGGAAATGATGTAGGGAATTAGTCGCCATGTCTGAAAATGGTATATGGAATTAGTCGCCAAATTTAAATATGATATATGCAATAAGTCGCCAAATCTGGACGTTCTATCTGGAATTGTCGCCAAATCTGATTATCCTTATTCCTGACGATCCTGAAAAGGACAATGGAACAAAATTATGAAATTATTGTATTGTCATCGGTCCTTGACAAGTGTGCGAAATTTCGAATGAATCCGATCTTTTTAAGTGGGTAAAAATCGAGTTCTGAGATTCCGTTACGTGCAAGTGAAACTTATAAAAGCGTGTTAAAAAGTGATGGCAAGACAGTCTCTTATTAATGGTTGGAAAAAATTTCTTTGTTACGCTCCCATTATTTGATGTGAGATATTCTTGGTTCCAAGACTTCGCCATTCTTCTTCCCTCATACTCTTCTCGTAAAATGACTTAGGAATATTAACGGCAACGTCAATTTTGCTCTTGGTTGCAGCCTTGGCTAGCCAATCAGCCCGCTCATTTCCAAAAATGCCCTTGTGTCCGCGAACAAATGCAAAATCTATTGAGATGTTTTTATCTTTTGGGCTTTTAAGTTGCTTTTGAATCTCGACGATTATGTTGTTAGATGAAGAAATACACTTAAGAGATTCCAAGGAGAAAAGAGAGTCTGTACAGATGAGATAGTCTGAGACACTATTTTGTTCAGTGATCCATTTAATGGCGAAGTTTAAACATAAAAGTTCGGCTACAAAAACTGTGCATTCATCACGAATTCTAAATTGAAAAAAATTTAAATGAAAGTTTAAAAATATGTAAGTTAAAAAATTGGCTGCAAATATTTTCTACTTTATTTTTCTGTGGGAGTTCAGAGGGATCATTGTTCACCCCCCAAGAGCTATCATTTTTTCCAACTCTTTATGAATACAGATTACTAAAAAAAAATAATGTTCAACAACACAATCAATAAATTTCACGACAACGTTACTGATTATTCACTCTAGAATAGAATTACCTCTTACTGATATAACTTTTCTATATTATATTTTTTTAGGTATATACTGGCTGGTATACACGTTCTTAGGACGGGTGAATCGAAAAATTAACCAATACAGATTGAAGGATAAAGAAGTTTTTAATGAGTTAATTTTACGTGAATTGCAAACTAAACAAAAAAAAAAGCTTTTTGCATATCTCAGCAGAACAAAAAATTATATTTGTTAAATTTTAAGTCTGTAATTCTAAAAGCAGATAAAAAAAGTTTTTTTTTTATGACACACCCTTAATTCCTTTGTGGGTCGATTTTTGAAAACACCTTCTTAAGCTGATCTCTGTTCAGCAAAAGTAATATATCATTACAAATTTTTGTGTAAAGAATGCTTAAAATAACGTAAATAATTTATATCTAGATGTGTAATACATTAATATTACTTCCTGTTGTGTTTGTTTTGATATTAAAATTGTAATATTCGCAAGCAATGCCGTTCTTACATTATAATGGCGATTCAACTGAAAAAAATAGCAAAATGTTGACATCATTTTTGGCAACTTGGCGATTGATTGAACGGTGCAGAAGTGGATATGCTGTAGCGCCATCTGGTGAGGAGCTGCTACAAAGAGGATAACACAAAAACCTTCTCCAAAAACAATACATATATACATGCCAATTTTCATAGTGATCGGTTAAACGGTGTTGGAGTGAAGCGAGGCCAAAAAAAAAAAAAAACGAGTCTTACTGTAGTCGCATATGATGTGTAACATCTGACTTGTTATTATGTAAATACGCAATAGTGACTTTAATCCTGAAAGAAATGAATCGGTTATGACTGGAAATAATTTTCTATCGAATAATTATATCTTTAATGAAAATTTTATTTAATTAACACAAGGAGTTATGCAGATTTTTATCAAAAATATTTATTATTGTTCAATTTGGGGAAGAGCGGAGACAATAGATTTATGAAAACTAAAGTATGACGCATATACTTGTGATTTCAAAGTATTTAAAAGTCGTTGAAAAACGGCGTCAATAACAGTACCACTGTTAGTTGTCGAAACATTTCGATTAGTGTTCATTTCGAGCTTGAGTTCTTCTTTCAGAAAAGCTATGAGTGGCTCAGCTTCTGGCAAACTGAAGTTAACGTTAAAATCACCACTCAAAATCATGGGAAGCGCGCGAGTGATAGTTTTTTTTTTTTTTTAAGAGCAGAACCACCTTCGGTATACGGTAAAAGTACAAAATGCAGGAAATCTGTAATTTTTTTAACTGTTTGATTCAGAGAAATGTAAGCGACCACCAAAATGACAAGACTTGCTGGTATGTGCGGACTTAATTGCTACTACAGTTGGACCCCCAGACGAGGGTAGCGAAGAGACACCGTCAAGCGCATGCTTAAAAATTAGAAATACTAGAGAAAATCAAAAACACCCGCTTACTTAATTAGTTTTTTTAAATCGAGAAATCTGTTTTAATCACAATTAAAATATTATATTGACAGCAACAGGAATTAACCTCAAAGTATGAAAATGATAAGCACTTAAATATTTA